>CAOGCB010324304.1:0-19253 GCA_948266635.1 Cnidoscolus chayamansa
TTTTTATAATTTTCTAGTATGTGGAAGCACTTAAAAATGTAATATTACTTTAAGAAAACAATTTCATATAATTAGATTGAAAGACAATCAAATCGGAAACTTAGTTAATAAAAAAGATGATATATTAATTTGAAAAGAGGAGCATACCTAAAATTGAAAGGAGGCTATGGTGGTTGTTGAAACATCAAATCTATGGTCCATCTTAGGCCCAATTGCACGTGGCCTGCCAAGGAAATAGCTTCCTTATATTGCTTCAAACGCAATTTAAAAAAAAAAAAAGGCTTTTTCTCCGTTTATAAGGCAACCGCACTTCTTCCATAAACCACTGCTTATACCAACGGAGTAGAATATACTTTAAAACGAGACATTCTATTCCAACTAAACTTTATTTAATAAATTTTAAGGAGGAGTCACAAAGTCTGAATCTCCTGAGGGATTATTTGCTGGTGTTTTTGGCAATGTGGAAATTGAATGTCCAACTCTCAAATTTTGCAGTGTAGCAAATGATTCTCTCATGGCAGACATTGCTTCAAAGAATCGAGTGCATGATGCTAGAGCAACAGGAATAGGACGCAGCATTTCCTGCAGGAAAATAAACAAAACAATATGAAAATGTGAGGCAAAACATTTATGTTACAATTATGTTGTTAGTTTCCAGAAATAAGTAATATTTTATGTTATATAGTCACTCCTTTTTTTTCTTTTAAAAAATGTATTTTAAAAAAGATGGAGTTGCCTTGTACCATGAGATAGATACTTGACCAATAAACAACTTGCGCAAGAAGATTCTCTCCATACTTATAAAAATATCAACAATAATCTTCAAAATTATACAATAATAATGTTTCAGACAAATACCATCTTATTCCTCAACAATTTGAGATTTGATACCCTTATCAAAATTCTATAAATATTGTTCATTATTCCAGAAACCCTCAACAAAATTAAACATATACAGCCTTCAATTGTTTTGTTTTGTTAATGTAATTTGCCACCTCTTTTCCTGCGGAAGTAGCATGATTCTATGCTAAACAAATAATTATGCATTCAAAGACTATTGGCAACAAAATGCAAAAGTAGCATATATATGCAGTTTCTTAAAAGGTTCCAATTCCTCCCATAATTATTACATCTCAAGTAGAGGGATATGTTGGATTTCGTTAACTCTTAAAAAAATGGAACTCTGTTGAAAGAAAAAAAAATCTGAATAAGCCTACAAAACAGCAAAACAGGTGTTCAAAGCATATAATTAACATTCAACACAAAGTTGGAAAAAGTAATAAATGCAAAATAATGCATACCCCCCATACTGAAGGAGACTCCTTAAAGTTCTGACTCCAATGGAAATCTGAAACAGATGCTGTCAAGGCACCATAATCACTTGCCGCCTTCATTAGTAGTTCTGAAAATTGTTTCTGCATAAACAAGGTATAGAATAAATGCAAATGACCAAGGAACAAACTTAACTATTAAGTGACTTGACTTGAAAACTTTAGTACGTTTTAAGAGTTACCAATTCAGCCAATCAGAGTGTCACAAATAGGACTTAAGGAAGAAGATTAGAGATTAGAGGAGAAAAGAGAATGTAGAGTAGAGAGGAAATGAAGTAGAGAAGGAAAGGGTGTTTGGTTGAATTATTTTCTTATTTCACTTCTGCATGCTAACCACATTATATACTATGGTTACAATTTGAATTTCCCTCCAAAAGTAATCCCTCTTTTGCCAGCTCACACCATTCACTAAATAACTACTGCTCACATGTTTCTTCCGTCTAGCATATGTAACACAGTGATAAAAAACCATGTGGGACATAACAACATAAAATATTTAGTCAAATACATCAATTGACCTCTTACGTTTACAAAAAAAAAAAAAAACTTAATTGGTACCATGACCTTCTTGTTGTTTACTCGACATCTAATATTTGTAAAAGTGTAACTATTTAACCTCTAAGTGTTATAAAATGTAACCGATAAACCTTTGAATATTATAAAATGTAATCACTACTAGTTACACACTTATAAAGATCATGTGTTAAATGTTAACAATGAAAAGGTTAAGCAGCCAATTAGTCGGGGGCCAAATGATGCACTCAGCCAAACTATTTGCTTTTGAAAGTTATGATGCAACCAACTCCTGTATGTTTCTCAATAATCTTGGTTGAAGATGTTCTACTACTGCTAGCTAAGAACGGCCATCCTTAATAGCCTTTGATTAATAGATCATGTTCAAAAACTTTTCCATTGATCAACAGATTTTCAGTTTTCATAACATGAGTACCAAACAGAACATACACCCTTGAAAGAACCATCAACAGAATTCAATTCTAATATTGATCATGGAAGTTAAAACGTTGCTACACTAGATGAAAGTGAACATGCATAGATACACTGTAGATGAAAAAACAAATCACAAAATCCTATAATGCTTACTCAAAGTACATTATCCTTCGTTGAACAACCTGATATTCTGCTTCCACTGGAATACAATCTAGTGAATATGGTTGTTGAAGACGAGCTATAATACGGTCCTGCCAATATTTGTGAAAAAAAAGTCAATTATCACAATTGGAATTGACCAAAAAAGTAATGGATAAAATATAAAGAAAGTCTAGTGCTTAGACAAGCAGTGCTCAGCGAGCAAAGAAAAAAAGTTTAGAATTGGAACACAAATTTAACCCGATATTTCACCAGAAAAATGAAATTAGTCCAACATATGCATGTTAAGTTCCTAACTACAATAAGAATCCTCCAGAATAGATACCTCAAACAATTCCCCCCAGAAGTACTTCTCTAGAAATTTCTCCCTTTAACTCAACTCCATGAATCGGCTTTAAGCAATTATCCCATAGAATATTGTTACAGGAAGCCCAGGAACAGAACAAGTGAAAAATAGAATAGGAGTTAGAGAAGAACGATTGAGACAGATGAGAAGGAAGAGAGAATTAAGAATGAATAAAGGACTTGTATTTAGTTACTATTGAATTGTAGATTAAGGAATACTCGTAAATATAGTGTAAAGGGTGACAGCTCCCAAAAATCCCGTAATATTGTGGCTGTTACATTACAAAATGGCTGTTATTTAAAACCATGCTTCTATGTAACTAAAATTAAAACATTAAAAGCTGACCCTTCGCAATGCAATGGAAAATCAAAGCAACATTAATATTGACCTTTGCTTCCCCAAAAGCTTCATAAACTCAGAAAAGTCAGCTGCACACCCCCAACCGCCCCCCCACCCCCCCCAAAAAAAAAAAAAAAAAAAGAAAGGGCATGTTAGTTGTAACAGTGAAAATTATCTCAAACATTTGGATTTTGTCTGCAACATCTCTGGGTGTTCCTCAAATACAATTCCATACCTCTCTCATGGCTTAAAAAACATGAACTTGGTTCAACGTAGTTAAAAACACAATCAACACACCTTATTCTGAATGACATCCTTCAATACAGTAGTAATCCTTGACAAAGTCTCAATCTTCTTTTCCATTTCACTCACATGTGTCAAATGTGCCACATTTTTGTCATCCTAAAAATTTTATGATAAAAGTCAATTTGGCTTACGCAAAATAAACCATAAACAGATTAGCATGGATCAATGCAGCTACTATGAGTATCATTCTGGAACTAAACTTCCTTCTTTTTTCTTCTAAGATTAATCCGCATGTAGATTGTAAATGATACAAGGAGGCACACAAAAAAGATGGTTCACCTTTCGACCTTGAAGCTCGACTTGTAGATCAGCTATTTTCCTTTGTACAGTAGTTAATTCTCTTAAAACCTTAATCAAGTCATCACCTTTTTCACCAGGGGTCGTGGATAAGTTCTGGAGTTCTTCCTACAGAGTATTTTAAAAAATGCATAAACACAAAACACAAAAACGGTGAGCTCATGATCTTCTAGTACACATGTATAATTAATACAGCTATTTAATGCATAAACTGCATTTAGTAATCTCCTGGGTGAGTAAGCCAATAAGTAGCAGCAATGACAATCCATATTTGTGTCAACATAATGGTATAACAAAATTCGGATCACCATGAACACAACAAAATTAGGTAACTGCATAAAAAACACTAACACAACCTTGATCCATCTTTTAAATGGGTAACATAACAAGTTTAGCACGTATTATATTGTGATAAATTAATTCAATACTCCACATTCAACACATGCCAACACTACTCATTAAACAAATTATAACACTAATTCGATGTATTAAGACTTATTAATCTTTTAATAAAAAATTACCAAAATGTATAATTATAAAGATAAGGTGGCAGTTCATAAGATAGACTATATATGATAAGCCACATGTGATAATAAACATCACGAAGTAAAAAACAAATTAAAAATAGCATTTTGCATTATCTATTTCATAAATTGGATCAAACTCAATGAACATCTCTCGGCAAGGGGTCTTATGGCCTTAGTGGGAAACCACTTCCCTCCTCCAGAAACGAGACAAATAATAGAATATGGATTCCATCAAGTTCAGGTGATTTCATTGTTAAATCCGCCTATTGTTTGTTGGCAGATTTGGAGAGCAAGGGTCATGGGGGAAGCTGGAAATTTATCTAGAGCTGGCCTAGACCTCAACACATGCACCTATTCTAATGGCTGGCAATGCATAATAGACTACTGGCAAACAGTGAACGCCAGAAACGCCATCTTAGCCCCACCTCTATAAGTGCGATTTGTAACGCAGACAGAAAAGACGTTCTCCACACCCTCAAAGACTATCCCGCGGCAAAGGAAATTTGGAAAAGGGTGATACCAATCAACAAACACAATATTTTCTTCTCTTCTTCTATCAACGAGTTAGAGTGGCCATGCAGTAACTTGTCCAACAGGTGTAAGACAAGATACGAAGTAGATTGAAATCTCATCTTTGGAGTGGCCTGCTGGAGCATATGGTGTAACCGAAACAACATTATATTTCAGCATGGTTCGGGTAACCTGGACAGCTTGATCCACAAGATCAATTCTTATGCTGCCGAGATAGAAAGCACTTGGACAAACATGCTCGAAGGCACTTCGAAACTTCAAGATACCGTATGCAGTAACCGATGGCAAAGACTCAAACTAGGAAGTTACAAAATAAATGTGGACGGAGCCAAGAACCTAAGTACTGGTCTTACTGACGGCGGGAGACTCAAACGACATCAGATAGTGTCTGGTTAAAGGGATTCACAATTAGTTTCGGACGAGTTTTCACACTGGAAGCGGAACTGCTTGCACTAAATGAGGGTGCAAAACTAGGAGCTAGCAAGAGCATGAGAAACATGACAATTGATTGAAAGGGATTGTTGGGAGGCTGCAGAAATGGTTCACTAAAGAAAACCAATCCCTAGAGGTGTCAAGACTGTTGTTAAAGCATACAACACCTAATGGCAATCAACAGAATGATGTTGGTTCATACAAGCAGAAATGTGAACTCCTGCACTGATTGGATTGCAAAGCATGCAAGGACAGCTAAGTTGAATTTGCAGATTCACAATGAGCCACCTTTGGGTTTAAAATCAATCTTAAGATATGATGTTGTAAATAGTTTAATGCCACAAATCTGAGCTACAAGCTCTCTCTTATCTCACCAAAAAAAATTACAGAATGTGCTCATTAGCAATTTACTCAAAACAGGCAATTAAGATAAGGAAATCATACCATATTTAATATTTTTATTTGTTTGACTGCCTAGCCTCTAGTATAATACCACTTATCACATTATCTGACCATTCATAAAAAGTCTCTGCTAAACCTTCTCTTCGGCCTTCATTTTGAATATATTTAACAAATTAAATTCACATTCTGCAATTATGCATTAAACCCATTAAAAACAAAATTCTTTTGTCAGAGTACCTCCAATTGCCATAGCAGTTGCCCCTCAATGAAGAACTGAAGATGCATACAACACACAACTGTTTAACAATAAACCTACCTAAAAATGTTAAAAAAAAAAACGCAGTAGAACCATATAAACAACAAATTGGAACAAAAGCCACCAAGAAAGTTAAATGTAGATATAGAATTGAACAGAAAATGAAACCAGTCAATATCAACATGGCAAACACACTAAAAGTCCACATTTCACGAGAATTTTATCGAATGGAGAAGGAGAGAGACCTGAGAAGGAGGAGCTGCAACAGCGAATCCAAGATCAGCGGCGATGGATAGGGCATCAGACATACCACCGATGCGTCTGAGAGGCTTTTTGCCGACCCAGGTAGTGTCAGTCCCCATGGACATTTGATTTACCAAACGTTGTCTTAACACACCTTTGAAAAGCTCTCAGGATCAGCAACCATCAAAATTCATAAACGGTTCACTTTGTGCATGACTGTTATTGTTGGCGGTGAAATGGTGAGACGTAGAGCTGCCGTGACTGTTACTGAACCGGCGCAGCCCACAGTACACAACTCCAACCTTAAAGGGCCTGATACGATACATGGATCCATATTGGGCCAGAAACATTCCCAACCATTTGATTCATCATCAAAAGCCAATGGCCCAATCTCAAACTACGGCTCATTGCTCCTTTCAACTTTAAAACTAGGGTTACGCCTCGCATCACTTCTCTTGTCTATATAAACCTCCCTTCAGCGGTTTTCTTCGCTACTCGTCCCATCTCAGGTAAATCAGTCTGCGAGTTCTAGATTCGCAGTTTTTCTGTGTTTATTCTTTTTTAGAATCAGAACTGTGTCAAATTTCCCGATGAGGAAGAATTCCCAATAGATAGGAAGTGCCGTATGACACTTTAAACCAGCAGCGGCCATACTCACAAACCCACTTTTCCCATCCGCCAATGGCAACCCTTTGGGTTCGTTTCCTTCATCGGATCGTCTTCATGGATTGTTCATTGGTCGGGATTATGTGGGCTACGGTGTGCCGTTGTGTGGGTGATTTGAAACGGGTCTCTGAGGGTATTGATAATTTCAATTTTTTTTAAACAAAATGTCCAATGCCACGTCGCCGGTAGCTGCTGGCATTGACCGGCGATGCTATGATTGGACAGAAATCGATTTCATGTTTCGCTTGCTGATAGGAACCTGTGGATCTGATTTCAGTTGATTCACGGAGCCGATTTTCGGCGATTACATTTTTATTTTTATATATTTAATTTTTCCTTTTAAAAAATAAAGAAGTTCTGTTAAATATGAAGCCAATGATGATTTCTTTATTAAGTTGGAATTACCGGCTGAATTTCACTTTGATGTCAACTTTAGACTGGCTTTCTGAGGCTTCCTAATTTTTTATTTTCTTTATTTTTCTCTGTATAATTTAATTGCAAGAATTAAATCATATGGAAACATGATTTCAAGATCAGATCAATAGTAACCTGATTTTCATGGAGCAATGCCCTGCAATCTCATATAAGAGTACAAGGGAGGATTTTTTGAATAGCAAACGAGTATCAGCATTGGATGAGACATTTGTCAATCTTCGTTTGCAGAGTTGAGTCAAATTAGTTTTGGCTTATTTGGGTTGATTTGTAGTCTCTACTGGCTACGTGGGAGGAAAGAATCTGTAAAGATTTAATGGTGAAGTGTAGAACTCTTTGTTTCTGTCATCTCCTTTAAATATTCTGAACTTTACCCACCAATGCATTCATTTACCCTTCTTGGATTTCTCCATCTCAAATATGTTGTCAAGAAACACTGCTACTGTCAGACCAACTGTTGCTGGAGATGATGATATGGTATTCAGAATTGCGTTGAACTGCAAAAACATCATGTCAAGAACCGTCAAATGATTCTAATTAATTTGGGAGTAGGGTTAAGTAACACCCTAAATTCTTTGGAGGCATTGCAAGACCAAATTGCATATTATTAGTTTCAAGAAATCTCTTATACTTAACTGGGATCTTTTTCTTCTTGGATTTGTCCAGGAGGTTGTGTTGTGTACTTACCCGTCCTGCATCTGTATGAACAAGGCCTTACAGCTTGTGACTCCAGTATTCATTAAAAAATTGGGAACAGAAATGCCAACGAAGAGTCCAGTAATAATGAGGTTTCTCGTTGAATTCATGTTTTTGAATTGAATAAATGATAATCCGAGGGAAGCTGAAACAGGCATGAACTTGTCACATGAGCATCCAGGATGAAGATTTTGTGGCTTGGAAGAAATAACCAAACGATTAATAAAAGATGACTTACCAACAAGGCGATACATAATGCAGTATAGGGCAGCAAATATCGGAAAAGCAATGGAAGCGAAAACTGGGCTAAGTATCCCTGTTAGAACATGATAGAGCAAATGGGTTATGCAATAGTTTCCAAGGTAGGGAAGATATCATGAAGGCAGCAGAAATCGTAACTCTATTTAGTCGTAGGAGTCCTACCTGAAGGACAACGAAGATTTCTGTCGAGAAGCTGGGCTCTAGTTTCTCCATGACCTTCACAGTGTTAGCCTTACATATACCATCTAGGCTGGTTCCAAGTAGGCAATTGTTTAAAGAAACACAGGATAAAAAGTCTTCTCAATAATGTCCTACTTACACCGAAACACTTCCAGGAGAAGGGAACAAAAGCTCTAAATATTTAATTGGTGTATTTCAGTGCAAATTATTTGGTCTGGATTATGATATTATCTCCTAGATACTAGAATAAAAATAGGAGACAAGAACAAGAATATGCAAAAGAAAGAAGCAATTATAGCCAGCCAATCCCTCTGCTTAGTACACAGGCAGTGGGTGGGTAGCAATAGCCAATCGAGATGCTGCCATGTATGCACCAGTTGACTGCAGCATCAAAATTTAAGATTGAGCTGGGATTTTCTCGAATATAGTAGTTATTAATACATCTAAATGTGTTTCTGACTATGAACAAGATAACAATCTTATGCTGCTTAAGGAAGATTAAGATGTACCTCAACCATGGGCACAATAACTGCAGACATCATAGCAAATGAATGACCTGAAAAAGTGAAGCAGGCAGCCCTGAAGACTAGCAATTGTTCTTCTACCTCCTTAAATTTTCCCATCATTCGATCCAACGCGTCTTTTAGGACTCGGTTCTCTTCCTCGATGGTTTCAACTTCGTTGGCGTAGGCATGCCTAAATGACTCGATCTCGCTAACTCCACACTTCCAGGGCAGATGTCCAAGTTGCCGTGCTCTTCTCTAGCTCGGCTAGGCTCTTTTGATTTGCCAATTGCCTTCTTCTTGCCGCCAACCTACTCTTCCATCATAGGTGCTTCACCGCTGCCCACTTGTCGTGGGGTAATTGATTCTTTGCCTAGAATTCCCTTGCTACTTGCTACACATGGCCTTAGCTCCTTGGAAGAAACTAAAGCATCCTTCTCGAATACTAACTTGGGGTGATAAAAATATGCAAATGTAGTGTTGAAGGTGTTGGTGAAATACGGAAGAAAGAGAGAACATTTTATGTAATGAGATGTTTGGACTTCTACGTGAAACATATGTGGGGGGTAACATATAGTAAAAGATATAAACACCATCCGGTTCTCATTTTGTATCTCACTCGATAGCAACTGTATCTTGAATTAAATTTATGCTATAAAGTGGATTATAATTTTATAGTTTAATTTTAAGCAATTTTGAGTATGAGAATCGATACATTTAAAATTAAATGACATTATATACATGTACCCAAATGACTTCCGCATCCTATCCCACTGAAAAATAATTAATTTTAAGTTATTTTAGTAGTTGAGCTAAAACTTGTATAAACCCTTTCCCTTTCTCCTACTTTCTTTCAGCTGCTTCTACACCATCACTTCCAATGCCGTTCTGTGCATTTTTTGTTATCTTCTTGAAATTGAATAGCTGAGAAGTTTAACATACGATTTTGGGGCAACATCCCTCTCGGTTCAATCTGATTCAGTTTACATGATTCTAATCTATAAAAAAATCAACTTTTTTTAGTTTTCTATTTTTCTAATTTGATTTGATTGGATAATGAGCAATTGTACACATATAAACATGTGAGAACTATTATGTGAACTATTCTATATACTAAGATTTATATATATTCCGGTTTACAAAATTTTGTTAATTTCTTTTTACTCTAGTTTCTCCAAATACCAAACTATAATTTGATACAAATAGTCATCAGCCCAATTGGGTAGAACCTCAACCTGAAAAAAAGGAACATTATACTTTTTTGAGTATGATATCAAATATAAACTTTGCAAAAAAAATAGAAAAAAAATTGTTTACATCATCTCTCGTATCATTCCATCTCTTTGTCAGGCCCAAAGTATATGGTACAGCATACTGAAATTAAGATGAGCAAACATCCAACTATACCACCAAATGATGAAGATATCCTCGAAGAACCGATTGCCCATAAATGTGACAGAGCAACCTGAAATAAAGCAACAAAATGTATATGAAGCACAATATAACACTATATTTGTGATGATAATTGATATGAACGCATAAAAGCAATCCTAAATGTTTACAAAATTAGTGGCATTACTTTTGTAGCAGCATTTTCAAAATTGATAATTTTTAAATCTGATGACAATTTAACTAGGGACCTGCACTTTTCTGTTCTCAGACGGGTAGTTTAGTAACCGTTTTCAGCATTAAACAGAGACGAGGAAGAACGGTAGACGATGTGGATAAAATGGAACACAGTTCCAGATGCTAATGTAATTTGCATGAGAAGGAAAGGCAGAACAAAAGAGTACCTCAATGTACAGGACATTTGCAGCTCTGCTGGTTTTTTCAAGCTGAAATCCTCGAGCTAAAAACACCTGGAACAAATATGCTTAGAAGCCCATAAAGTGCTAAAGGACAGTCACAAATTTATCACTGAATTTGATATGTATCTATGTCGTGTAGAGATTACTGCAAATAGAAATAGCATCTACGTGAACCAAGAAGATAAAATATAGTTTAAATTAGCACCTCTACAAAGAAGGCCAGAACACCCAGTATAAGCATAAGTGCGAATGAATAAAAATCTGGCAGCACAAATTCCTGCAATACAAAAGTTAAACTCGGTTAGAAACCACTAAAAGATAGAAAGTATCTGCAAACCAAATAATGAACGGATAAGTTGATGAAGAATAATGATTTCTAACTCTAAATGATTAGGACCTCCAAACGTTTACGGCATGTTTAGTTTACTCTAGATATGGAAAATGAAAGAAATTCCTAATAAGGATTAACTTTATTGTTTTTGGTACACAATACTTAATGGCTTATTGCATAAAAAAAGCTAAATATCTGCACAAATTTACATTATATCCAAAACTATAAATCTTGAATAATAGAGCCAAACTTTTCAAATGTCATGATTATAGCAAGATGACTACATTGAATTTAGAAAAGTTATTGTAAATTATAGTATATTCTTCAAAGTTTTGTAGACTAATAAAATAGTAGTTAAAATAAATGTTTTTCTTTCAACATTGTTCATTTTATCAATCCCATTATTTTCTCTCTCTCACTTGTATATATGTACTGAAAATTTAGAACGTTAACAAAACAAAAACAAAACTTTATAGCACAAAGATTATTATATTTTTATTTTATTTAATAATATTGATATTAAATAGAATGGGCGCAAAAGTGTTGAGTATAATTATTTAATGAAATATTTTCTAATATAATATTTATTTATGTTATTTATTATGATACAAGTTCATTTGTAATAGTTACTAAAATCTCTAGAAGTATGATATGCATCATTAGAAGTTATGACATCTATGCAAGGTTAAAAAAACTACAAACTAAAGAAGAGGGAGAGGAGTTCCATATCACATTTGAGTGTGGACAAAAACTGTTTTGTAAGGCAAATTAAGGAACTGCCATAATCCAACAACTTGTTAGATTGGTATGAGAGATATAGTTGCAAATTTCAAGCCACAAAGTTGAGAAAGTTTCTTCATTTTGAGAGGTTTGATTAGGGGAGAGCACTAATCAGTTCATTCCAAACTGAAATCGTAAAACCTGAAAAAATGAATCACATATTTAAAAGAATCAACCAAAACAGACTCTAAGTACCTAGCCAACTAAATCAAACAGAAATATATTGGTTTGGTTCGGTTCATTATTACCGATTTCATGATTGATCTTCAAGGAAAGAAACAGTAAAACCCCAAAAAAATCTCAGATCCAAAAGAATTTTCTTAAACAAAAACAGCATACAATATTTTAGTGGTGCAATCTCAATCAAAAAAATAAGATGACTTATAAACCTGTACAAATAACCAATCAACCAAACAACCAAAAATCTCTAAGCAAATCTCAATCAAACAAATAAGATATCATATAAACCTCTACAAATAACCAATCAAACCAAACAACCAAAAATCTCTCTTAAAGAAGAAGAAGAAGAAGAAGAAGTTTTTAATTTACTTTAATAATTAAATTAAATTAATTTTATGGAGTTATAAATAAAAATATAATAAATAAACAATTTTTAGTCACGAACTCCTAAAGTAGTTTTTAACGTGCATCTTGCTTTTATTTATTATGTTTTAATATGATTTATGGCTGCATTTTTTTACTTATTGCTCCATATAAATAAATAAATAATCGTTCTAATAAACATAATTCAAAGCATTAAAATTATTTTTTCTTTAGTGTAGAATATAAGAAAATTTATTAATTTTTTATTTTATGCAGTAAATAAATAATTTAATGATATATTATATTTATAAATAAACCAGCCATACAGAAAAAAGATTTCAACATCGAACTATCAAAATAGAATAACAAATCCGAGACCAAAATGAAGAGTTTTGATAGTTAACAAATCCGAGACCAAAATGAAGAGTTTTGTATTGAAAAGCTAGGATTTAATGATTCTTATAAATCTAATACTTTGTGTAGCCATAAATCTTATTTGTATTAATTGAGATTTGTTGACTTTGTATACCATTTTAAACTTACTTATTTATCCAACATAAATCAGCAAATGCATAAATTTGGTAGATTCTTCAAGTTGGTGAAACGAGCACTTGCAGATCAAGGATAACAATGGGAAGAAATACTCATGGAAAAAAATAGTAAATCCAATTTATAATATTGTAGCCAAAAAATGAGAAAATGATTATCCAACACCAATTAGATCAGCATGAGACATATTGAGAGTGCACATGCTAGATGTTATGCTTGGTAAATGAACTTCCATCAAGCTCCAATGTTGTTTTATGTCATTAGCCTACTTTCTTCTACTTGACTAAATTTTATAACTACATGTCCACGAGACGCAAACTTCTCAGTTACAACTAGTTACGAATCTTCATTCTTAGGTGAAAAATCAATATATAGATTTGCGGTTTATGTTATGGAGCGGGATTCTCAATCACATAAATAGTATAAATTAGGGAGGAAACACAGAAAGAAAGGAGATAAGGTATAGAAGAAGAGGGAGGAAGAATTCTGTACTTGTTATTAATTTCTGGAATCAGGAATACCTCAATCATGAGTACTCCCTCTATGTACTAGTACCAATGTGTAACCAGATACCCATCCTGTTAATAGAATAACTGCCCTCTTTTTACCTCCAAACTCCTCTTCTCAAATCCACTAAGCATATCAATCACACCACCCTCACAAGTCAGCTCATCCCATCTCCTCATTCATAAGAGTTCACTAAGACGTTTGAACAACTATCAAATACTCTACGTCGAAACAGAAGTTACCTTCAATATGTATATAAAGAATACCAACAAGATATAAAAATAAAATAAAATAAAAAAATTTCAGATTTTAGAACTCTAAGCCCGTCATAAAAGTAAAGTTCAAATCAATTAACATATAATTTTCAATATTCAAGCATCCACAGAAAAATCTACAGGAACTTGTAAGATTCAGACTCATGATAAAGTGCTTATATTAACAATTCCTTTGAGATTACCTCAAAAGCAAATGCACAGATTCCTGCGGCAGGGCTAGAAAGTAAGCCAAATGAAAAAACGGTAACCCTGAAAAGTAAAAAATGCATACTTAAAGCTTTGAGATAATAGAAGATAAGACAACAGGTGCATGTAAGAATAGAGCTCGTGGTAATGACCTTATGACAATCAGAATTGAAATTAGAATTGCTCAAAAAAATCATATCATGTACATGTAAGCACAATGACGAGATACATCTCATTTTAGATCCACCAAAACCAGGTCTAAATCTTACACAGGTTGATCAGATGCCTTTGCTCCAGCCCTTATCAGGCAGTAGCTGATTCCACCAGTTATTGCTGAGAATAAACCAACCAATACTGCATGTATATGTTGGCTTCCCTTGGCAGTTGTATTGTTTGTTCCCCCACCTCTAATCCATCCCCCTGTCAAAACCAAATAAAATTGTCAATAATGAAAGGTTTTACAGGAAAAAAGAAGTATGGCAATTTGGTAAGGGTAAAAAGAGCAGAAAAGGTGGAAGGTCTATGAAAAGATCAGATAAGAAGGAATTTCTTATGCATAAAGCTACATATAACGGCCAAGAGACCAGAAACAAACAAAAAGTGGAGCATATATATAATGTTGACAAGTCCATAAGAGGCCCTTTACAATGTATCTATTTATATTTCAGATCCAAGGTCCAAGAAAGTTATGTAATCTACTAGCTCCACAAGATTGATTCAATGTTACTTAGGTGAGAAATAACACTAACGCAATAGGGTATCCTATGGCCTTAGGTGAAAGGCAAGAGGCTAGTCAAAAAGCATTTTGAGATGAGGCACCATAACAAGAAAAATTATGTATATGTATGGACACACATTTTTTAACATTAACTAGTTTTATAAGTAACAAAGAAATATTATTGGCACTAATATTATTTACCATAAAAATATTTGTTTATTTGCACAAAAACAATTTTGTTTCAAAAAAATTAAACATACTACCATAATACAAATAAACAATGCATAACCATCTAGAAAGGTTAATTCATAAATGAATTAAAAAGAAACAAACTATAGATCAACAATACAAACACCCATCTAAAAAAACAATAAATAAAAAAAAAACAGCACCTATCTATAATTTCAAAAGAGAATGACAAAAAAAATTGCTGTTGTTATAAAGAGTAGCAGCTGCTGCCATAATGCCATTTTGGAAGGGAAATGAAGAGAAGAGAAGGAGAAGGAGAGCATAGAAATGGGAAAAAAAGGTTTGCTGCTAGCTGTTGCTTGCAACAGGAAGAGAGAAGAGAGGAAGAAGGAGAAGATGAGACATGAGAGAAAGAAGGAGAAAGGAGACATACTTGGCTACTCTTGTGAGAAAGCGTTTTCTTTGGCAACTAGCTGGTGTTTGAGAGTGTGTGGAAGATGCCAAGGTTTGTTTTTTGGTGTTTTTAAGACATTTTAAGAAAACAATACAACTTATCGTTTTTGCAAAAGGCAGCACCTGGCGCCTTCTGGGCTGTGAGGCAAGCGCCTCTGAGTGCCTTTAACAACACTGGATTGACTAGGCACCACAGCAGGAAAAAAAAATCTCAAAAGGCCAACTACTAGTTATTACACCCAAGATTGATGAAAATAATTTGCTCTCACATATTTTTCCCTTTCAGCCTCAGCCTTTTCCATGGGGTCCAAAAATGGAGAATTTGAAATAGTTGAAAACAATAACAGCCAAATCCCTCAACATGAGAGAGAGAGAGGAGAGGAGAAAAGAGCAAAGAGAGTTTATACTTCACTTGAAAGTTGATTGTCCTATATTTGCTTAAATGCAGAAAGAGTAAAAGTAGCATTTGCATAATGCCAATATACGTATGAAACTATGAATAGGGCCCAAAACAGCCAGTGACAAGGGGATCCCCTTTTCTTGTAGAGAAAAAAAAACCAACAAAAATACACTGAAATCTTTTTCAGTTGCTTATATTCTTTAAGCAGATACTCTCATAAAAGGATAGAAGTCTTTGTTAACTCACTTCTCTACCTTGTGTTCTAAGTATCTGTCTATAAATGAAGACCACGCCAAAGAAATTGCAAGCAAGACCTGGAAAATGAATGGTAGTTAGCAAATTAATCATTTCCTATCCAACGACTGCCCCTTTAGCATTTATATCAAGAGCAAAAAGAATAGGCAAGGTTGAGAGTGTAACACCCACCCTCCATTTTCCTAACCATCTAATAGACAGAGAGAGTGTCTGTGTGAAAAGAAGAAAACACTGCATACCTCCAATATCTGCAAGTTTCAACTTTTCACGTAACATGATCTTTGCCACAATTGAAGCCACAACTGGAGTTGTAAAATTTAATACAATAGCCTGAGACAAGGGTAACCTCTGAATGCTGAAAGGGGGAAGTAAAAGGCCAACTACTAGTTATTACAGCATTTTCCTAGTTAGTCAAGGTTCCAAAGGATTAAAATCTGTAAAGCGAAGGAGAAGTTTTGGAACGGGGGGGGGGAGCAATTGAGAATTGATCCACAAGCAATCAAAATATCAGATACCATATAAAAGCACATCAGAACTGAAAATGCGAACCAATCTCCAAACTATCTATATTGAGTGGTATTGAAGAACTAAAAAAAATTTAATCATACCCTCAACAATTTAGCTCAAATAAAATTTAAAACCATGCAAGCCCTTTAAATTTTGAGAATTACACACTAGCAACTAGGGATGCAGCCTTCAGGAAGCCACACTCACACTATGTCACTGCAATTAATTCATCTTGCCTTGCTTAATGTAGCAGTGCAACATTACAGGAAAAAGTGTGTTCTGAAAATTTTTTCAACTAAGAAATAGAGAACCACTGTCTACATGATCAACAAACCACAGTAATTGAATCTTTGCACCCTCTGTACCCTGAATCCCTTCTGACACTTACCAACCCAATTGAATATGATAGAAGCAGATGACAAATGAACATAAGCTGTAACTACATGCCCAAGTACATGCATCAAGTTGAACTTACCAATAAATAAAACTAAACAATGAGAGGTATCCTGTTAAGGCTCTCCAAAACAGAAGTTTCCTAGCATTTGCTGCTCCAAATAATGGCTGTCCACTTTTCCTCAACCATACATACGATAATATCAATACAACTGTACATCTTGAAAATGCAGTCTCAAACAAAGGAATCGACCGAGCTGCCATTACACAATATTTATTTTTTGTTAAAAAAAAAGCACAAACCATTGAATATTGTAAAAGTAACAACTACTTCCAATAAAAAAATCATTCCGAGAAACATTAAGACAAGGCTATACACGATCGTATTCTAAAATCATTTAAAAAATTTACCAACTGCCTCCCTTCCCCATTCCTCCATACACCAAGAAACAACCTTGAGGAGGAGGAGTTAAACAAAGTGCAATTACAGTTTGATTTAAAATATAAAAGAAGAAGGTGGAAGAAGAAAAGGGAAATCACTCGAAGAGTCCAGAAGGAGGTGGAATAGGAGGGAAAAGCATAAAATTTTTGGCAAAAGAAAGTTAGTTTTGGTGGGAGAAGGATAAGATTGAAAGAGAGTTAGTTTTGGAGGGGAAAAGAATAAGATTGTGTTACATACCATAGGCGTGGGAGGAAGGGTGTTAGTTAGAAGTGAGCTGGAAAGAGCCAGCTGTAGATTTTTTGGAGGGAAATAATTCAATTGTTTATTACTGAACTTCAGTCAGTGTATAAACAGAGAGATTGTATTCCTATGGAGATAATTAATCCAAACAATCTCTTTTCCAATATCTCTATCTTTCTCTCTTTTTCTCTATATTCTCTCCTATCTCTTTCTAACCATCTGTTCTCAACTCAATTCTCTATCTCAACCTTAATTCTCATCCTACACCTAACATAGAATTAGAGGATGCATCCTACGATAATGCACCTTCAGGCTTGGCAACAAGGTTAGCCCCCAATTCTTCAAAATAATGTGCTGAATTGCCTATAGTGAAGGAAGAGGGGCAGGATTCTCCGGAGGAATCAAATTCTTCTCCCAAATGAAAGAAATGGTGCTATGAACATACTCTACTTAGTTATCTTTAAAATCAGAACAACCCTCACTCCAGTCTTAGCCAAGCATATGATAAATTAGCACATATAAGGTGATTAGAAGAGAGAACTTGGACATTGGAATTCATTTGGTAACAAAGAAAGTTAATAGCATTCTTAAAAGATGTATGCTCAATTATAACTGTATATCCCTACTTACCAGAGAAAGAATCAGAAAGAATTTCCATTGCGAAGTAGATGATTGATGATAAGGCCATGCACAATGTGCCCGAGTATCTGGATCCACCCCATATCCAGAAAATAAACTGTACTATGGGGGATGAGATCTCTGTTTCAGGTAATCTTGCCACTTGGTCCTGTAAATTAAGGCCAACTAACCATATTCACTTCTCTAGTGTCATCATGCTTTCATATTCCAAACTATAATCAGAAGAGACAATCAATCCACATGATCAAATTTAAGCAAACCACTAATTGAGTAAGCACAAAGCAACACATTACGATAATCAGTTATTGCTTCTGGGTTCAACAATTCAATCGCTACTAGTTCTACCATTTTTCTGCTCCCTTTTGATAATATCAATTTAATCTTTCCCTCTTCTTGTTCCCTCTTTTGAATTATGAAGTTTGATCGCTTCCATTTCTGCATTCGTGTTTCAATAGAAAAATTATAAAATACGATGTCAAATTCAGATTCCCTTGCTTTCCTTCTTCTTGTTCCCTGTTTTGAATTACGAAGTTGGGTCGTGTCCATTTTTGGACTTTTTTTTTCAATCGAAAAATCATAAAATACTAATATGATCTCAAATTCAAATTCCCTTCCTTTAATCTTCATATATTCAAATGGACCTTGGCTAATTCGCTGTGTTATTAGGAAAACGCATCATTAAAAAAGCCTTAAAGATCAAAATTCAAAATAAGCTAATCAATCCTAATCAGTAATCAACATAAATACATATAACAAAAGACCGATTCAAAAGTAAAGCAATGGAATGCAGAGTTAGAGTTCATTACTCTAGGCTTTCTACGAGAGTAAGAAACGGAAAAGATATTGATCTTGGGCTTCTCGGCCGCATTCAAAAGAGAAACCATTTCTTCAGAGCCGCCGCCGCCTTCGCCATCATCAGCACTACCATCAGGTGATGATGGCGATACGTCTCGCACGATCAGCTCGACCGCTTGATCTTCATCGCTGATCTCAGTAGTAACCGTCATTTTCGCTCATCAAAGAAAAACAAGACCTAGCACTTGTTGTTGCGAGTCCAAGATTTCTAAGCGTTATGCAGTCACCAAATGGGAGGACAAGGAAATGGTTACTGTGTTTCCTTGAAAGTGAAGCGCTGACGGTCAATTTGGTACGTACAGATGACAACTTCTGAATGGTCCATGGC
>CAOGCB010324345.1:0-11126 GCA_948266635.1 Cnidoscolus chayamansa
AAATCATCTCTTTCTCGTTGTGCCGAATCTTAGACAACTAAGCGCGCATAATATAACGGCTCCTGCGCCTTTTCAACGTTCAAATCATCTTCCTTCAATGCTCCAAAAGCCACCACCAATGAAATCCCGCAGGGCCACAATTCATTTCCAAAACTAGCTTTTACCATTTCCAGTTCTTAGCCCTCTTATCAGTTTCTAATCAAATCCCTCCAAGATCACACCAATTCATCACCTTACCATATATAAAGACTTGATTCTTTGATTCTTTTCCATTCACACAAAATCCATTGTCTATGGCAGCACCTTCAAGCAAAAACCCTTGTTCTTCATCTCCAGTACCTAGCAGGCCTTCTAATTCAAGAAACTCTGACATTAACAACGCCTTTAGGAGTTTTAGCGGAACCGCATTTACGAAATCTTCTATTACTACGAGTGAAAGGCCTGACTTTAACCCCAATACTCCTGCAAATAGTCCGTCAGGTTTTTTTTGTCCCTTCTTTTTGTTTTTTTTTTTGTTTTTTTTTCTGTTTGTTTTATGAGAAATTGGAAAGAGTGACAGGACGAGGAGCAAAACTTGATGGGTACTCGTTATTTGGATTTTTATAGGAAGCAATAGTTCTAGTTAACTAATAACTATAGCATGCGGGTTGGTTATAGGACTAGTTGCATGCGGGATTCATCAAGTTATCTGTTTTAGTCTTGGCTGAATTTATGCATTTGTAGGCTCTGGAATCAGATGTTCATGCTGGTTTGTTTGATTATCAAGAAAATAGGGAGAATATCGGAAAGGATAGGAAAATTGATGTCTGTTTTCCCTTCAGTTTAATGGACGGCTAGTTTGTTGGTACTATTTCGTGCAAAAACAATATCGTGAGAACGGATCTTCATTTTCTTGGGAAATTTTTTCAGAAAATGTTTTATTTTGAAACAAACGGTAACTCAGAAAGAAAATACTAGAAAATGTTAGGAGTCAAGCTTTTCAAATGTATAAGTTTCATGTAGTTTTTGTAACTTTCCACTTTTCATGACAACCAAATAATGTAGTCTAATTTGGCTTCCTGGTTCTGATTAGTATTGCTCTTCCTTTGAGTGGCAGATCATCCGCGAAGAAGCTCTCTTGGTAAAGAAAATGTAGAGGTCTCCTTGATTGATTCCCAGGACAAAGGAAACAGTAAATATGAAAATTTGAAGCAGGCCAGAGCTCGTTCACCAGCTTCTTCAAAGGGTACAAAGAACTTCATGTCTCCAACAATCTCTGCAACCTCAAAAATCAATGCATCCCAAAGAAAGAAAATCCTGACTGAGAGGAATGAGCCAACCGGTACTTCGTTCACTGATTGTATAAACCTTCTGAAGGAAGATTTGGACCCTGAAAAGGGTTCGAATAGGAAGAAGGTCTCGTTTGATCCAACGATCACTTATTTGGAGGATAAGGGCACCTCAAAAAGCAATGAATATTTTGATTCTATGGCATATTCAAGTCCAAAAGATGATTGGGAGTTGACAGAAAGTGTAACCGTGGAAAAGGGTTGGAGGTCTCACTCGAATCAAGAGGAGGTGGTCTCAGTTGATCCAAGAGTCTCTTATTTGGACGACAAAGGCAACTTAACTAACTGTGAAGATTTTGATTCTTTGGTACATTCAGGCACTAAAGATGACTGGGATTCGTTATCAGAAAGAACAACTGTAGAAAACGATAGTGCTAACCATGATCTAGTTTTTAAGGTTAGCCCAAGGGCTTCTTGTTCTTTGGCACCCCTTGATGCCGATCCATCAATGCTTCCTTATGATCCCAAGATTAACTACCTGTCACCAAGGCCTCAATTTCTTCATTATAAGCCTAACCCACGAATCCAAATGTACCTCAACAAGGAAAGAGATGGCAAGCAGCTTGAGGAGAGTTCTACATCCGAAACTTCAGATACTGAAGTTACTGAAGAAGAATCTGATGATTCACAGAAAGAACCTAAAGATGCTTCGTCAAGTGAGGTGATGAACAAAGAAGATGAAGAAGAAGAAGAGCTGCTTGTGTCCAGACCAAATCCCATGAGTGAATCCGAGATGGCTGTGGAAGCAAAAAGGGTCCATAAGCAACATTTCTTTACAAAAACTAAGTACACTGCTTTGCTTTTGATCCTGTCTATTGCTTGCTTATGGGCCTCAGTCACTAATTCACCAGTTATGGAACCATCTGTGCTTAATAATTTAAGCTTCCCTAATCCATATGTGCCACCTGAAATCTTGAAATTCATCAGAGACAATTTGGAAGGTATAGCTCAAAAGTTTCAACAATGGATATATGATTATTTCTCTTATATTTATAATCTGATATCCAGCTTCAGAGAATGGCCCCAACCTACCACATTACAGTTGGCCAACTTGACCGCTTTGCTAAAGGATGGCTCGGCTGATAATTACCTTTTTGGGGATCACAGTCCCTTCGGTGCAGCAAGGCCATATGAAAAGAATGAGTTAAGGCTGACGAGGGAGCGAGAGGTTGATATTAAATCATTGGAGGAAGAGGAGGATCAGCTAATTGAAGCTAATAAGAACGTTGGAGAACTAGAACAAGATGAGGAAACTGATGAAAATATTGAAGAAGCTATAGAAGGAGAAAAGAATGACCGAGAATATGAAGATGAAGAAGTGATTGCAGCACATGACAACCTTGAGGTTTCAGTGGATGATATTGTTCTGGAATCTGAAGATAAGACACAGGCTGAGGTGATTGAACCTGGTAATACACCCACAGAGATGATTGAAAAAACTGGGGAAACTTCTGGTAGCATTAGTGAGCTGCAAAGTAAGAGAGACGTTGGAGAACTAGAACAAGATGAGGAAACTGATGAAAATATTGAAGAAGCTATAGAAGGAGAAAAGAATGACCGAGAATGTGAAGATGAAAAAGTGATTGCAGCACATGACAACCTTGAGGTTTTAGTGGACGATATTGTTCTGGAATCTGAAGATAAGGCACAGGCTGAGGTGACTGAACCTGGTAATACTCCTACAGAGATTATTGAAAAAACTAGGGAAACTTCTGGTAGCATTGATGAGCTGCAAAGTAAGACAGAAGGTATAAACTTGCTAGTTTTAATCCCACAGGCTGCTGAAATTCAGACGGAAGACTTTCACCCCATACAACCTCTAGTTGAAAATGACAAGAGTTCAGCTGCAACTCAGTTATCCACATTAGGGAATAAACCTGAAAGCTTATATTCAGATTATGCCATAAAGAATACAAAGAAATCAGAATCAGTGGACTTGACAATTCATGGAAAGAACCTATTTTCAACTCAGACAGTAATGGGGATTTCCTTGCTTGTTTTGGGTCTACTTGCATCTTTTGCTTTCATTTATATGAAGAACAAAACATCCACAACACCACATGTTGCAATTCCGATGGATCAAGCTCCAATGACTAAGAAACTGGATTACAGTCCCCTATCAGCATTCCAAGAGAGGACAGCAGATGTTCCATCAGAAATGAGCAGTTTCGTGTATAGCTCATCTTATAGTAAGGAAGGAAATAAAGGGACAAAAGAATCTTTGGGCCAAGGAAGGAAGCGTCAGAAGAACCCCAGGAGAGAATCCTCAGACTACTCTACAGGGTCACTGTCTTATGGAAGTTTTACCACATATGAGAAAATTCTCAGCAAGAACGTAAGTATCTATACATTTATTATTAGGATAATTAACAATTTAGCTGCCAATTATAACAAAGCCACAGTTTATTCCCCAAAGTATACTTCAATAACATTCACCTTTAATGTTTGTAATAATTTAATCTCTTTGGATTTATGTTGACCGTTTCCTACTATAAACAGATGTTTTTTTCATGATATTCTGAGGATTAAATTGTATTGATTTCTTGTTTTGCTTATCAAGGGAAATGGAGAAGAAGAGTTGTTTACTCCAGTTAGGCGCTCAAGCAGAATCAGAAACCATTCACTTCCTTGTGACACAAATGGATAAGTTCTCTGAGTGATGCTATGTTTCTCCCTATTGTGCAGTTTTAAGTAGCTTTCTCATTTAATGTAGTTCTGATTGCTAATTTGTCCATTTTGAACTGGTTTTCTTCCTTCTGTGCATATTCACTTTCTGTGATTGTATTTTTTGTTCCAGAAAACATATGAAAATAATTTTAACCTTTAATTCATAGTTTGATTATTTTCAAACTAGTTTAACTGATTCATTTTGTTGACAGCTTAAGAGGGAAGAACAGTAGAACTTCACTGGACAACATTAGAATCTTTGGTTGACAGAAGCCTAACAGAATCTTCGGTTGTAATGCACACTGATTGTCAAAATCCAACCCACCATTTAATTTAGGTGCAGAGTTCAGTGGACTTCACTACTTATCAATCATGTATCCCGTCTTTTCTGGCATGAAAGTATGCTGAAGAGATTGATACCCATCAAATATTTCAATATGCTTATCAATCCTTTATCCATCTTTGATTGTAATGCACACTAATTATCAACATCCAGCCCACCATTTAGGTGCAGAGTTTAGTGGACATCTTCTTATCCCAAAGAGACATGATCTTGAGATTTAAACACAGAACACTCAACTAAGGTTAATTTTAGGTGGAAGCCTTGTGTCTCTTTGGGATCTAAATAGGATATTTATAGGCCTAACAGAACCCCCAAATCACATAAAAAGTGTGGCTGGCATTTGATGATGAAATTGCTTGGTTGACATCTGGTGAGGCGGTGTTGGTTGCTTCTTGAAGTTTTTGAGCAATTCTAGCACAAGTGAACCTTATTTACTTGCCACAAGCCCATAAGAATCTTCCTAGCCAATCTTCACTAGCTGATGACTAGCTGCACAACTAGTAAAACTGGCATGTTACCACCCATTAGCTGCCGCATTTGGCCTATTTCTACGATATTTGTGGAAATCTTTATGACTTCTTGAATTTAGAGTTTGCAAATCTTTTTGGTTCTAATTGATAGGGGAAAGAAACTTGAAAAAGAGGAGGCTAAGAAGCTTACCTTTAAAGCAAAAAATGAATTTCTCCCATGGTGATAGAGATATAAGAAATGGTGAGGGGCAAGCGAGAGCATATGATGGATTGGATCCAATTAGGTATGCAACAACTCAGATGATGGAAGATTAGCTAGAGATGTTGAGATTGTAAAATGAATTGAACAGAACAAGAATGATGGCAAATAGAATGAATTAGTCATGGCATTGATTTGATTACATTTACTATATTTCAATATAAATCATATTCCAAATAAAGTTCCAACTTTTAGAAGATGCTCTCAACTGAGAAATCACCAACGGGGGACATAGCCATGATGGGAAAGGAGCACTGACCGCCATCGGAGGAAGATGCGGGAAGAGCCACCAAAAAGGTAAAACACATATTGAAATGTCCTTCCTTATTGGAAAACAGTATCTTTTTCAAAGACAAAGTAATGGCTAGCACTTCCTCATACTCAACACTGAGTACACAATTTTCCCCGAACATCCAATGATTTTTTGCAAGGAAATGGTCCGAGGATGTGGTGCTTCGAATCATGGGAAGAAGTGTAGGCTACAAAGTCTATACAATCGCCTCCAAATCCTCTAGAGAGGAGGGAATTTTAAGGTACTGGACATTGGCAATGGCTTATTTCTTGTCCAATTCTAGCACGAAGTTGACTATCAAAAAGCATTACTGGATGGTCCTTGAGTGTTGATGGGGAGTTATCTAGTGGTGGAATCAATTGTGGTATGGTTACGCCTTCCGAGCCTTCCTCTGTAGTATTATCATAAACATGTGTTAATAATTATCGGGGACCTAATAGGGAAGGTGGTGAAAATTGATTACAACACAAACGACATGCTCAGGAGGAGGTACGCGAGGGTCGCTATTGCTATCAACGTGAAAAAACTTGTAGTCTCAAAGTTTATGTTGAACAGTGAAATCCAATTCCTAGAGTATGAAAGCTTACCGGTTGTCTACTTCAACTATGGTAGAGTTGGACACAACTCCAATCACTACCCACAGAGCAAACCAATGGAATCAACCCAAGAAAAGGAAATAAGCCCAAAAGAGGCAACCAAGCCATATTTCAGCGATGAAAATTTCAGTCCCTGAATGCTCATAACTAATAGAAGAAAATCATCAATGACCATGGGAGGAATCTCAAACAAAGATGGAAAGGGAGGATTATGTTTTCAAGTACTTTCAAATAATTAAGGCAGTGATGACGAAGCAAATATGACGGATAATCCAGGCAATAATGATCGAATCAAAGCTAACGAAGTGGCTCAAGGGGCTGGTATTGTTAACACGAAATCGTAATCAAGCAAGAGAGGTATTGGCCATTAGAATGCATTAGTGGCACCTGAAATTCCTAGCAAAGATATCTTGCATGAAACCAAAGTGCTGACCAGTGGGTTAAGGATTAAAGAAGCTCAGCTAAGGAACCCTCGAGTTAGCTCAGAAGTAGAATTGGAAGAAGATGGGGTTTAGATGATGGTCACCTGCTGCGCAAAGGATCCATAGGGCAAACCTATGAGTGGTAACCACAACACGACCTTAATTCCATATGACTCACATATAATACACAATCCCGAAGGAGTCCATGCACACATCAGTTAGCCCCATGCATGTAGAATCTGTCAAACCACCTTACTATATCATACAAGTGCTCAAAACCATATCGTCCTCACACTTAAATGACCTACTTGATAAAGGTGATGCAGATAGATGGAAATGCATATTGTCCCATGCGTGCTCTAGTGTACGAGAAAGGAGAGAGGGAAATGCTGGACCCTTATATGAGGGACTAAGACCCACTAAAGGGCTTGCTACATTAGTATCTCTTTATCTATGTTTTTTCATTTCTGGAATTATCAAGGAGCCAGTGGCTCCCCCTTATTGGGAACTTTGAACATTCTCATTCAAAAATTCAAACCATCAGTAGTAGCTCTCTTAGAGCCTCGTATTAGTGGTCAGAAAGCGAATTCAGTTATATATGTAAGTTAGATTTCCCAAACTCTCAAAGAATCGAAGTCTCTAGTTTTGCAGGGGGATATGTTTTTATCCCTAGTAGCTTTTCACGCCCAATTCATACATGTTGCCATGTTCCTTAACAAATCTTTGTGCTAACTGCCACTTTTATTTATGCAGATCCTAACAGTTCCATGAGGAAATATCTCTGGGGCAAACTTTCTTTGCTCAATCCAGGTCGCAAATTACCATAGGTATTGTTGGGTGAGTTTAACGCCATTCTGAGTCCATATGAAAGAATTAGTGGAGCTTCTTGCAATAAAGGAGCCTACAAACTATCAAGTGGGTTGAGGACAATGAACTAATAGATATGGGATTTAAAGGCACTAAATACACCTGTTCTCATGGTTCATTACATGAGAGACTTGATAGAGCCTTCTGCAACTCGTCTACAAGTCTCAAATTTCTAGAGCACTCAGTCTTGCATCTCCCTCATATAAACTCTAACCATAAGCCATTATTGTTGAGACTCACTGCATCAGCTCCAAATAACTCTATTAATGACAGCTTGGCTCACCCACAATAAGATCGAAAATTTAATTAAAGAATCATGGAGTCAAAGCACAAACCTTATAAAGGCCCTAGCTTTTACAAGCGCTTTACTCAAAGTATGTAATGGAAAGGAGTTTAGGAACATTTTTCAAAGGAAGAATGATCTCCTCAAGCAAATAGAGGGCATTGAGAAAGCGCAAGAAAGACAATCTTCAGTGAAGTTGCAATCCCTTGAACTCCAACTGAAGAGAATCTTAATATGATCTTGAGACAGGAAGAGTTGCTCTGGTAACAAAAGTCAAGAAGTGATTGGTTGTTGTTCGGAGACAAGAACACGCGATTTTTTCATCTCAAACCCGTTAAACGCAAATGAGCTAATCATATTCTTATGCTAAAATCTGATTCTAAAACCTGGTACATGAAGAGGACCAACTAAAGAATCTAGCCAAATCCTATTTCCGCCAACTCTACTTTGAAGAATAAGGTGATGCTCTCCAGTTTTGTTGTAAAGGGAAATTCCCAGTAATTCTGCTAGAATCTTGTACCTTTATGTCGAAAGAAGCATTATTTCAGGAAGTAAAGGAAGCTCCCAGTAATTCCTGCATTTTTGGAATGTTGTAGGTGTTGAAATAGTTAGAGAAACAAAGGAAGTCCTTAGAGGCAAATTGCTGGAAAGCAGTATGAATTAGACACAGTGCAGGATCTAGGTTCCTTCCATTGCAGGTTCAAACTATAAGTAGTTGCCTATACACTTCAACCATGCAGATTAACTGTAACAGAGAGTTGACAAAACACTTCACCTTAGGTCGTGGAGTCAGATAGAGTGACCCCTTGTCCCCGTACACCTTTGTTCTTTGTCTCAAACGCCTAGCGCAAGCAATCAAAGAATTGGTGAAAGATGGCAAGTAGAAAAGCATCCCCATTAGAAAGGTGGGGCCTCACATTTCTTACCTCATGTTTGTGGATGACCTTTTGTTCTTCATGGAGGCAAGCATAACACAAGCAAAGGTCGCACGAAACATTTTGGACCACTTTTGTGCGAGTTTAGGATAGAAAATTAACCTGTAGAAATCTAAGATCTTTTATTCCAAGAACGTTAAGCAGCACTTGCGCAAGAACATATGCCAAGAACTTGAGATACCTGAAACATGCAATCTAGGGAAGTACTTGGGTGTTCCAATCAACCATGTGAGAGTCACCAGAGGCACATACTCTTATCTTATTGATAACATTAGAAATAAACTCACTGCATGGGAAGGGAATTGCTTAGCTATTGCCGGGATAATCACACTAGCGAAACCTGTGCCTGCTGCCATCCCAATTTCACCATGCAAACTGCAGCAATACCCAAAATGACCTGTCTCAAAGTTGCAAAGCTCATCAGGGGGTTCTTATTGGGGGCACAAGACAACGAAAGGAAGGTTGCACTGGTTAGCTAGGCCAAAGTTTAGCTTTCGATGGAGATTGGGAGTTTAGCAATCAGAAATATGGAGTTGCTCAATAATGCTCATCTTCTCAAGGCAAGCTGCAGGCTGCTGACGAAGAGGGACACACTTTGGGTGGAAGTTATTCGAGCAAAATATAAGAACCAGAAGGGGTCGAAACTACGAGAACCACCTAAAGTCTCAAACTGCTCTAGTTTTTTTAGAGCTATCATGAAGAACTAGGCAACTCTGAAGAGCAAGTATAGATGGGCCCTAGGAGATGACACCGAAGCTTGATTCTAGGACGATTATTGGATGGACAAGGAGATCCAACTAGCAGAAGTGACTATACTACCTTTACCTTAAGTTGATTGAAGCACCCAGTGTGCATGTACACTGCTTTCAGTGGTCAATAGAATTGGCCCGTACTGGAATGTTTCTGTTAGAGAATAATACAAAGTGTCTCTGCACGTTATCCATTTTTAATTAGCAGTATCAATTTTCTGTTTTTAATAAGTCAACATTTGTTATTTGATTTCCTATTTTCTTGCTGACGTGAGATAATTCATGTCCACATAATTTGGGATTTGGTTATGCTATGGTTGTATTTAAAGAGCATTTGATGAATAGAAAGTTAGTTCCATTTTCCCTCATATTTTCTGTGCACACTAGCTGTTTGCTAAAATTCCTTTTAGTTCTTTTTATTTTTCAGCAACTCTGTTCTACTTTGTTTTACTAACAGTTTCCTCCTGGCAGACATCATCAGTGTTTTAATTGTGACATGAGTTCAGGTGCCTTTACTATTAAAAGCGCCTACCAAGTTCTTAGCCAAGAGTACCAGGGGAACCAACCAGCCCATAATGAGATTCGAAAAACTATATGGTACTGGAAAGGAGCACAACGAGTTAGATTTTTTTATGGCTCTTAAAACATGACAGGTTACTCACAAATATGAAGAGGAAGAGGAGACATATGTCCACGGAGGAGTTGTGCCCACTATGTAACCAGAAATAAGAATCTAGAATTCATATTATACGAGACTGCTCCTCTAGGTGTGAAGCTTGGAGCAAGATTGAAAAAAAAGGGGGCTTTGTTAAAAGCAAGAGACAGTGCATATTGAAAAGTATGGTTTGGAGCCAACGACCAAGTGTGCTTCACCAGTTTGTCTTAGAGTACCATTTTTTGTTTAACCTGTTGGGCCATATGGAGGGCAAGGGATAACCTAGTATTCCAAGAGAAACCCTTATCATGCCAAAATTTGGGTCAGCTAGTTGGAATAAATAGTATAGATTCGGTCACTCTATCCAACCTCCTACCATGTGGAGAGAGGGGAAGTATGATTTCAGCTGATGAAATTCGTGTTGTGTTTTGGGAGCCACCTCCTGAACTGTGGATCAAAATAAATAGGGACGGGGCTGTATATAAGAATGGAAATGCAACTTGTGGAAATATCATGTAGAATAATAGAGATGACTTTCTAGTGGTGAAAGGGATAGCAATTCTTGAAGGCCTTAAATTCACATGGCATAAGGTTTATAGGTGAGTCATGATAGAGTGTGACAAGCAAGTAGTAGTCAACTCAGTCCTAAACCAACACTACCCCCCCTGGGTTCTCTGCAACAGCTCGAGCAATAGAGTGCATACTTAAGAGAAATTAGGAAGTTAAAATATAATAGATTTACAGAGAAATCAATGGGAGTGTGGACTGATTAGCAAGATATGTCATATCAACCCAAGTTGGGGTACATCATATTAATATTGTCTCGACAGAGCTCAAAAATCTCTTTCTTTATGATGTATTAAGAGTTTCCACCCTGAGAATAGCCAGGCATTAGTGTAGCAGTTTAGTCCATTTTGTTACATTTGTGACCATATATATATCATATATTTTTTCGAGCTTCACTTAGTGTGGTGGCTAAAATACAGAATATTCTTTACTAAATCAAGATCAAGTCTCCTTAATCTTGTACTAAAAAAATTATTGTTAGTCATTTATATATAAGATTTTAATTCTCATTAATAATGAATTATAAGTCAATTTTACTAAGATTTTCTTTAGAAGCATAAGATTTTTAGTTTGAATTTCAATTAAACTTTAAATGTGTCAAAAGATGGCATCATTTCATTCAAGCAAATAATTGTCTTTAATTTAAACAATTGCTAAAAATTTATAAAGTTTTTCAATTAAAACTAAAATAAA
>CAOGCB010324372.1:0-13162 GCA_948266635.1 Cnidoscolus chayamansa
GGTTAGCTTTTCAAGACCTGACTTAACAGTGCGATATTTCATCCCATTATCTAAAATATTGCATACATTTTCCAAACCATGTAAAAAATAGAGGTTTTTCAGAAAATAGTACAATACAAACTCTTGTTAGTTCTTCGTATGAGCCTAATCATCTGCTAATTTCTACCGAGGGATTACTTCAGTGATGGAGGCATCATCCACGGAACATGGCATTGACTTGCTTGCAGTATGATTTGATCCGGGTTCTTTCCACTGATTTGTTCCACTATGAAGAAAAAATGCTGGTTTTTCAGGCATTGGAAGAGTGACAGAGAAACTATCCAGCATGAGAAGTATCGTTCCCATTGTAGGCCTCGCAGCTGGATTTTCTTGAACACACAATAAACCAAGTTGTAAGCATCTGATCACTTCATTTTTGGAATAAGAACCCAGTAAAGTCTCATCCAAAAATTGTAAAGCTGTTCCTTTGCTCCAGTGTTTCCATGCCTGCATAAATCATGAAACAACGTTCAATAATAATACACTAGCTAGTAAAAGCAAGATTGCAGATTGGAATTTCGCTCACATAGCTCAAGAGGTCCTCAGCATCGTCTGATTGACCAGAAGAACTAATCTTCTTGCCGCTTATGACCTCCAGAACAATAACACCGAAACTATAGATATCAGACTTCAAAGAATATTGACCGTGCATAGCGTACTCAGGAGATAAATAACCACTGCAGACCAGCAACATCCAATATGGTTATATATCAGTAAAGCTTCACAAGAAGCTTATAGTAATCTTTTTGAGACATGGAACAAAAAAGAATGAAAACTATTAATAACTTACTATGTTCCAACAATTCTCTTTGTATTGTCCTGGGTTTGATCTACTCCTAAAATCCTAGCCATACCAAAATTTGAAATTTTTGGATTCATTTCTGCATCTAGCAATATATTGCTAGTTTTGAGATCCCGATGTATAATTCTAAGTCGAGAATCTTCATGAAGATAAAGAATTCCTCGAGCTATCCCTCCTAAAATCTTGTACCGTCTTGACCAATCTAACAGTCCTTGTTTTTCAGGATCTAGGCATAGAGATATTGGAAGTTAAACTTACTAAACTAAATACTGTTAGCTGAAAACATATTTGACATATAAGGAATCAAGAAACAAGAAATATATGGACGGAGCAAGACCAAATAGGAAGTAGTCAAGGCTTTTGTTGGGCACAAATTCATAGATGAGTATCTTTTCTTCTCCTTCCATGCAAAATCCCAATAGCCTCACAAGATTTCTGTGTTGTAGCTTGGCCACCAATACAACCTCATTCTTGAATTCTTCTAGGCCTTGTCCTGAGTATAAAGACAGCCTCTTCACAGCTATTTCCTGTCCATTAGGAAGTATGCCCTGAAAAACAACTCCAACTAATTATCAGAGTACATCATATAGATTGTTAAGTCATTTAGCTCAACAGAAAGAGAGCTTTCTAGCAAAAATTGTATAGTCATGCCCACATAAATTGGTAAAAAAGAAACTCTCACCTTGTAAACCATTCCGAATCCACCTTCACCTAACTTGTTATCTTGAGAAAACTTGTTCGTGGCAGCTTCTATAACACCAAAATTAAATTCCAAGGACTCTATCGTTGAAATCTCACCATCAACTGCACAACCAAATAAAATATCCAGTGAATGAAGTGTTCAAAATCCTTACAATAAAAGTGTATCATTATAAAGTTTTCAATTACCACTTTGATCTTCGTATGAAGTACTGAATTTCTTCCCCGATTTCCTTACCAGGAAACAGCAACCAATAGCAAAAAGAAGAACAGATATAACAATTGGAACAACAATAGCAACTATGGTTCCCGTAGCAATCCGACTCTTCCCTGGATAGCCAAAACGCAAAAGGTTTCGACGGTAGTTAGTAATATTAAGTATAGCACAGTAGAATTTGAGTTTATCTCGCCTCAATGAAATGAAATTACACTTTTAACGCACCTTTAGACTTTGGAGGCGGAGGTACAGCTCATATCTAACGTTGCAGCTAGGGAATACAGTCCTGGCCCCTTGTTTACCATCACAGCATCTGGGAAGCCTAGCGATGGCCTCGTGAAGACAAGAATTACAGGCCTGAGCTGATAAATCCTGCGTGCACTGGACAAGTGTATACAAAGACTGAAAGCTCGTGAAATTCACTTCTCCGGTGGCGAATAACTTCTTGCTAGAGCCGGACCGATCATTCACTGCCCTTGCGGCTGTATCATTCATTGTTTTCTCCAACAAATGCATGAATCGCCGTACCTCACTTACATTCTGGGTGTTCCACATTCGTAACCAGGGAATATACTGCACTTGAGAGAAGAAAGATTTGTTGGAATAGCGTAACATACACTCGTCATAGTAAATAATGGATTCATTATTTCTGGGGCATCTTCGAATGATCTCTTTGCTGGCAGTTGCTACACAATCCCGGCAGACGTCGTGGGTAACATCCCCACGACAAAGGTAGAGGCCATACGCCTTGTGGGTTGGGTCTTGACCAGCGGTGGTGTTGTAGAATCCGCCATTTTGAGTGGAATTGGAGGAAAGAGAAGAAAGAAGAGAGTTGATATTTCTGTCATAGATACTGTTTACCGGGGACAGGGTGACGTTTGGACAATAAGTGTACAAATAGACGATATCTGCTCCATCAGAAAAGCTGAGGAAGCAGAGTATGATAGTTAACAAAAATTTCATGAAGATATTGCAAGAACCCATTTCTGGATTATCGGTTTAATTCTTTGTTCTTCAAGATCCTTTTATTTTGGCTGTTCTGTCAAGGGATACTTTTTTTTTTTTTTTAAATTGATAAATTGAATTAATTATTAAAATAATCTGTTTTTATTCAAAAATAGTTTTTATTTTATTTTATTTTATACAATGACCTCATTACAATGTTGCAAGTGGGTGTCAGTCATATCAGACTCAAGTCCATTCAAATTGGACCCCAATTAACTTTTCTTAGATGATCAGATGGATTAATTTTCAATGATTCAGTCAATTTTTTGACAAAATTACCATCATATTATTATAATAAAATAAAATCAAACTAAAATTTTATTCAATTCCAAGTCCACAAAGTTACACACACACACACACACACATATATATATATATAAACAAAGAACACGATTAGGGTATGTCAAAGAAATCTTTTATCCCTTAATTTCCATTTCTTGGAAGTGTTATGAAGTTTGATCTTTTTCTTCTTACCAGATATCTTCCCATCAGAACCAAGTGGAATAGTAGCTTGCAAGTTGATTACACGATGCTTACTCCTAATTCCCCAAGTTTTATATTGAATCGCAGTTGATAAATCAACCTTCACTTCAGCATGCCCATTTGAAATTGCTTTGGCTAGAACGCTCAGTATCTTCTCATCATCATCCACATGGTTTCTATCTTGAATACTTTTACCCTTTTTTTGGTGGAAAGATGGAATTGTTTTCTTTACCGAATCATGCGCAAGATAGAAGATCAAAAAAATGTCATTATAGTAGACACTGGACTCCTTATTTGGATTTTTAATTTCCAGGGTAAAACTGAGGGTGTCATCCTCAAAAGCATCATCGCCAGTTGCAGAAGAATTCTGGCGAGATATTGGTGGGACAGAGAACTCTACAATGGTGAAGGTAGGATCGTTGGGACGTATACTTAACCATAAACAAAGAGCAAGGAGACCTAATAGGCCTACAATTTGAAGAAGCCATAAATAGAAGCTTTTGGCTTCACACATTCTTATTATTTATCTTTGAGATGTTCCAGATAGGTCTTTTCTTTTAAATATCTAATGTTCATTTAGCTCAAGAGACGCTTTGAGTGCGAAGAAAGGTAAGAAGTTTTATAATTTCTGTTGAAGGGAATATTGTATGTTAATATCAAAGTTTCAAGTGCAAGGCGAAATGTGCTTTTCTTCATAGTGTTATTTTGCTACTGTGAAGTAAGAATGGAGAATCTCTTTCCATCTTGATAGTTGAGATGCCTAATTTTACTCCTAATATATTACAGCCCTGTCATGGACACTATTCTGTAGATTTATATGCAAGTTCCCCAGAATCTTTTCATGCAAACCAATTGGCAGAGATGCCTCCACATCTATGTGGTCATGCCCTTGTCTGAGTTCTGAATCACTTGTACTTGAATTTGACTGCAGTTTTCAGACTTAACTGTAACATCCATGACCACGCTGGTCGTTCCTCTTCAAAAACCAAAAGTTATGGGTTGGATTCAGCGGAACTGGACATGAAGTATTCTCTGCGTAGCCCTGGTAGAAACCATGCAGGGACTTGGTTGCCTAGAACAGAATTATTGTAATGCAAGGGTACGTAGATGTAATCGCAGTAGATAGCTAGACCCCTTGGTTGGGGGTTGGAAATTTGGAAGATTGACACTGGTCATTGTGTAGAGAGGATTTTTAGGGGTTAAAAAGATCCATATCAGATAGGACATGGAACCTAACACGATGAGACCATGAAGAAACCAGAGATAGACAGAAAGCTATCTGTAGCAGTTTCCCTGTAATAATTGTATTTATTTTCAAGAACCCATCTTTTGTAAGTTGACGAATTAAATTAAAATCATTTTTGGAACTGTAAAATTTTAAATTACAATGGAATGGAATGGAAAGCCAATTATTTATAAAGTTTTTTGAATAAATAATAATTAATTAGTAAATCTCCGATTTATGAAGCAAAAATTACAAATTAATGAATGAATATGAAAATTAAAGAACATAAGAAAAGAAAATGCATCGACATATATATATATTATAAACAATCAAGTAAAATAAACAGGACATCTCTTATTCTTATAAATTGCCAAGATGGACCCGTCAGGGCCCACCCCTACATCGCAGTTGGCATGCATCCGATGGCGCTTGCTATCCCACGTGGACACCTTAAATTGAATGTTCGATGTTATATCTAAACGAAAGATCACCGTCCCTTGGGACCGATCATTCAAGAACTCCATCCAACGGTGGCTATTCACCGTCAGGGTGGCCCCACTTAAAACCCCATACATAATCGTAGTATTCTTAGGCTCTTGATAAAACGGGTTCAGCAATGGTGTATCCCCGATCGGTTGATCTTTGTAATAAACTGAACCTACAACGTTATCATAATAAAATCCGATATGCTGGTTGGAATTCCGGGCTGTCACATTGAAGATTATCTCGGCATTCTGAAACCCGTTTGCTTCACCCAAACCCGGAATAGAAAATTCGTGGATGTGGATCCGGGGCCGATGCGGTCGTAGGCTAAGCCATAGAATGAAAGCAACAATACCTACAACGAAAAGAATGATCAAGAAAATGGAACATATGAGCTTGGAGACGCGAGTGGTGAGGCTATCGCGGACCCGGTGGGCATAGTAGCGAGCAGTGTGGTGGCGCTGGATGCCAGGAGCTTCTTGACCATAGCGGAGAGGTAAACCACCGGAAGTGTTCATATCCAGAATTGGAGGGAAGAATTGTATGAACAGAAGCGTTGGTTGAATTAGTAGGGAAGAAGGTTGGTGGAAAAGAGAAAAGGGAAGTTAAAAGGAATACGTAGGATGTCTTCTTCTGCATGGAGAAGAAAAGAATATTGCTATTGTATTTTTAAGCGAATATTATAAGAGATTGGAGCCAATAAATGCTAATTTTATTAGATATTACATAAATTAAAATTTCTATTTTGAAATAATAATACTGACAAGAAGAAATAAATATACACAATTTACACTTACATAATCAATATTGTCAATCTTATTTTTCAATTCAAAGCAGAAATTAATTAAAATAATAGAACTAGCCCAGAAAATACGTTCAGTTTTGTCTAGTTAACTTTGCTGCATACTTTTCTGATTTCACCTGCTGTACCTGTAAGGACTCCGATCCTACCCATCTTCACCATGGACTTACCAAAGTCTTTGAAGAAAGTGGATCCATGGGTGGCGGCCTGAAGCTTAACGTAACCTTTTGTTACACTGTTGTCAAGGAGAGCTGCATCAGACTGGAAGAGGCCTCTTCTTTTGCTTACAAGTGTATAATAGTCTGCATCAAATGTCTTGAAGCTCCCAGGGTCCATTTCTGCTAGTGAATTTTCATCTCCTGGCTTGCATTTCTTTTTCAACCTTTCTACGTATTCTGAATCAAATGTGGGATCCGAATCGTTCTTGATTCCCTTTCCAGTGAAATTGTAAAGCCTCGAATTGAATGAAGAGCAGTGAGAAGTACCAATGGTGTGTGCGCCTGAGTTAGCCAAAGAGATCAGAATTAGAGTCCAGTTCTACAAGCATTGCATTTTTCTTTTTTTTTTTTTATTTTTTATGTACCTGATAGCACCGCTGCGTCTTTTATGCTCAAACCCTTAGCTCGAAACCCTGCTATCACCGTAGTAATGTTTGAATTAGGAGCTATCAGATTGTTAATGGCTTCTGTTAAGCTGGAAACCCTTCCATCTCTTCGTCCAGTTTCAACTTCCCATCGAGGTCCCTTGGTCTGAAATGTTAAAATTTTTATTACTTCTTTTCACTCATGTAATCTTTTTTTTTTTTTTAGAGCAAATTGAAATGAAAATATATAGATGGAAATGCTAATTACCGCAACTGTGACATCCCTAGCCACAGTAGCCACGATGTCTGCACATGAAACAATTCCAGGGCATGCCTTCTCCAAAGCTGATTTCACTCTGTCGATAATTTGGAATCCTCGAAGACTTAGATTTGGAGGTGCATTTTTCTCAGCTTGTTGACTACTTGAGTTCAACAGCACTGAACCATCACAACCCTGCATACATAGTTAAATTATAGTTACCTTAATTTACTTATGTGAAGGTTAGACTATATTACTACTATGGCACTTACCCTAACAAAGCAATCATGAAAATGCAACCTCAATAAGGGGCCAGCAAGAGAAGGAGCTACTGACATGACTTGATCAATAACATCCTTAACAATGGCCTCAGCTTGTGGGCATGATTTGGAGTAAAACCCTACTCTTAGTTGAGCATGAACTGGGTTAAAAACACATAACACAAAGATGAAATGGAGAAACAGAACTGAAAATGACTTTGAAGCAGCCATTTCTGTGAGGCAGATGATGAGTTATTCTCTTGGCGAAAGCAGTTAAGGCATTCTTTATAGAAGGCTTGGACGTGCTGACCATTTCATGGAAAGGCTGTCATTACATGACATCTGATCTGTCCATGCTTTAAGAATATGAACTAAAGTAATCGAATTTAGATAGTCCAATAATGTATTTCTTGAAATGAATATGAAAATATAATGTGGAGATTGATGGATCCCGTTTATATAACGATCGATGATGTGCGATTAAGAAGTGGCAGAGTAATGGAAGTAACAAAGATCAAATCCAAGATATGCAAGAAGATTACAAGTTGACCTTACAAGTATTCGAACAATTTTTTTTTATTATTATAATAAGACATTTGTCCATTTGGCTGCTGACACAAGAGCCTATACCACCAATTAAAACTGATTTTTATCTGAATATATGTTGTAAAGGTCCTCGTCTATAATATCTTTTGCCCATTTAAATGTACTTGTTGGGTTTTTCTTTTTATTTTTAGACTAATAGATCTTTGTTTTATATATAAATATAAATTTTATTTTTCATAATTTACAAAATCTCTTGATGAAATTAAACAAAAAGCAAAGGCACTGGTAGGCAATGTTCTTGAAGGCCCAAGCAATGCCAATTCATGGATGATATTCAGCCCTACAATTTAAACTATCCAATCCAAGTATCATTATTTCGGGTTCAAAAAAGAAATGGGCTTCATGATTTTATGTTTGTCAAAGACAATTTTAAGAATAATTCTTTAGAACAAATTATCATAAAAAATATAGCCTTACCTTTTAGATATAAAACATTTTCTTGAAGACAACATATGCACCAGAGATTAGAAAACAAAAGAAAAAAAAAATTGCATTAAAAAGCATATAGGATGGATAAGCCATGTTTGGCTGCATGCATAGAGAGGAAAGACGATTCTATTCTTTCGAGAGTAGTTGGATTTTCTCTGGCCGCATTCCTTCATTGGCAGGGAATCAGCAAACAAAACAACAAGAATGCAAAATCGAAATTGAGTTAATTTGCTTTACTTGATATGTTTCAAACGTGATGTTTAAATGGATTGGTTTGATTAAGTCGATGAATGCGTACAAAGCCCATGATTCTTTGTAAGTGGGAGTTTATATAGAAGTTGAACTAACTATATATTGCCATGTATAACATGATTTTCAGTGTCTGGGGAAGGGGCTGGCTGAGTAGAGTCTTAGCTCTCTACTACTGAAAATCTTGGTGCTGACCTTAACAGTGTAGACTGCAAGTTAGAGCTTTCTATAGCAACTACGACGTACAAGATATATGGCAAAACAAAGTTGTTAAGCATGTGCTCTGATGCTTTTTTATTTATTTAAATCAAAATAGTACACATTTTTATGGAGAGAGATTATCTTGGAGACCATATATGCATGGTAATGACAGGAATTATGAAGCTGATAAATGTAGATATGAATGAATGTGGATTAGTGTCGCAATCAGCATTGTTGTTTAGTCACACTTGACAGCCATATCAGATGTGCATTATCCTTACAATTTTATGTTTAGCACGCAACTTCCATAGCTTTTCATCAGTCATCAACCACAAAATTTCTGGTGCACCTTCAGCATTAATTTATGTTTTTTTTTTTATTTGATTGAATTGTTATAGCTTAATTTGATTCTTCGGTTGCTGCAATAATTTTATTAATTTCCTTAATCAATATGAAGCTGAGTACATGGCTATTTTGTGTGTTTACATATCGACATAACCCACATCTCTCTAATAAAATTATACATAAACAGGCAATCATTAGAATTCCTCCTAACTTTCCCACCTAAGGATTATTAGCCCTTGCTTTATGCTGATCAAGATAGAACGTAATACTGAAATTACCAAATCCCATTTGTCAATATCAGGAAAAATAGCAAAATATTATGAAACAAACAACAGAAGATCTTGTTTCACATATGTATATATACACACAGAGACAAGCTGGTTCTGTATAAAATCATGGAAATTATTTATTCAGATTTATTTGATTATATTTATTTTAAAATAATTAAAAATCACCAAATGCTAACCATCACAACTCATTAAACAGCTCATCATATACATATATATAAGAAACAGAGCCAGAGGAACATCCTCCATTTCAAATTCATCTGTTTCTATAAAACACTGTAATAATATATGGTCACCCTTACCTTATCTTCTTACTTTCTTTCTAAATAATTGAAGAATTCCTCCAAGAAATAGGTATCAGCTCCTTTGCATGCTGCAAGCGACTTTTGGTCATCTACCCATCTATACGTATTGCACTTTAGAGTTTGTTCTTTTCTCTTCCCCCTGAAAGTTAAGGAAATGGCGGATAAACCAAAGTTGGTGAGCTTCGTTTTCCTTTTTTTTTTTTTTTTTTTTTTCTTCTTTTGGTTTCTGCTTGAATTGTCTGGTTCATCTATGAGTCCTGTATTTAACGGTTTATGATTTGGCTTCTTGTCGCTGTGAGGCTGGTGAATTAGAAGAAAAGATGGGAACCCAGAAAATTTCTGTTTTAGATCAGAGTAACGGATTTCAATACACAAAGGAGAAATCTGATTGCTTTGTTATGGATATGGAAAGCTTCTCCCATGTCAGCAACAATAAAGATATTAACCCAAATTCAAGAAACACTGTGAGTTTAATTCCTCTTTCAGTTTTTCAATATTCTTTTACTTTTCTTGGATAATTTTTCTTTTGGTGTATTCAAGAACACTCAAACATGATTTCTTTAAAGCTTCGTATTCATTCATGGAAGTAATTAGTTTTTTTTTAATTGTTTATTTTCTCGATACATTCTTGATAATAATAAAATCCTTCTTTCTTTTTTTTTTTTTTAATTTCTCCAATATGTTTATTTGATGGTGATGAAAATGTGTGATCTTTAAGTCTTGACGTGTATTTTCTTTTTTAAATAAATAAATTAGTTGCAGAGAAGCCTTTCCAGAAAAGGGTCTATGCGCGGCGGAGGTTGCTCCGAGAAGAACATTAAATGTAATAATACATCTCCTTATGACAGAAACATTGCTGCTTCCTCATCACCCAGAGGTACCTTTTTTCTTATAGCAATTGCTAGCCTCACAATTCAGAACAACCCTTGAATATATATGTATGTTAATAATCTTCTAACAGAGATTTTAGAGGTTCAGTTTTCGAAAACAATCATCACAGGATTAAAGAATCTCAGAAGTAAATGTTTTAGTTTTAGAAAGAAGTTAAACAAGAAGATGGAAATATTAATATACCAAGTTGAAAGTTAAGTGTATTTATGATGCCAAAGCAAACCCCTCTACTACTCCTATCATGGGGACCAATTGAGATGGTGAAAATGAAATGGCACCAAACAGCTGGCTCAACTTTTGAGAATACAGAGCGAAGAATATGGAAATCAGGTTGGGCTTAATTACACAGGTTACAGATTGGGATTCATTTTGTTGGTGTACGTCAAGTTGCAGCCATGTGAAATTGTATTATTGCAAAATTGATGGTGAAATGTAGCTGAAAATATATAGTTTCTGCATACTACTGTTATTGTTGTTATTATTAATCTGCAGCTTCTTCAAGTAGGACCCAGCATGCCTGAGAAGTCCTCGGTGACAGCGGTTGGGACCACTGATCATTCCAGCAACTCACAAGTTCATCATCAAATCACCGTTACTACTACTAGTGGCCATCTGAATGTCTCCACAGAAAGCAGATGCACCCTCAGGAGAAACAGTTTCAAGCATCCTTCTTCATGGGCAATTGATCCCAAAAGAATTCTCATCTTTTTTGCCACCTTGTAAGTTCATATACGTCATTTATGTAAGGGAAAACTACAACGGCTCATGTGGTTTTGGAAGTTCACACTCTAATATCGTTAATGGCTAATGGTATAGTGTCAGTTTCCTACCCACCCTATCAGCAATTCAACAGGCATTAACGATATTAGGATGATAGAATTAACCATAGGTCTTGTCCGTTAAAATTTAAATCACATTACCCTCCTTGAAAATGTACATTACTCTACTGGAAGTGCTAAAAGGTACTATTGTATGTGGCAGATCAAGCATGGGAACAATGTTGCTGATATACTTCACTCTTTCCATGGCCAAGCTAAGTGAAGCTGACAGTTCTCTTCTTGATTGATGCGAGCAAGCCAATGCGTAGCGTACCTTGTAGGATAAAGAAAACAACCACAGCTTACCCTTCAGAGCAGAGTGCAATCAGATGGAAATGTAATTTGTTGGGGGTGCAAGTCTTTTCTTTCCAAGCATAGGCTGCTTATGAAAATTTTCAGAGAAAAATTTCAGAATATGAGAAGATGCAAAAAGACCAACCTACCATCCACTATTGTTGCTTTAACTATGGAGTGCTTGACTGTTCCAAGAATATGCTACAAGATTTAGAGATGTAACAAGAATATACATCAATATGACAGAGAAAGAATCTCTTTTTATACTTATGGAAGAAGAGATATGGTGTTTTCTAGCAGTCCTATAGATCTTAGTGGAGGACCAGATAAACTTTGCTTTCACTTTCTTTATTCTCTGCATTTTTATTACATCCCCATCCATGTGTTGCATTTATTTATATAGGCCCTTTTTTAATATACTTTTGATGGCTTTCTTGCGATTGAGACAAGTATCGGGATAATACTACAATATTCACGCACGCAAAGCATGCGCACTTCAACCTTTCACACAAGTTTCTTCTATTGCTTTCTCTGTCATTTCTGCATATGACGAACAACAAATAACAGAATGACCAAGATTCTGTCAATTGCAAATCACTTCCTTCTTTTTCCATCTCCAAAACTTGTTTGAAGGATCAATAAGATATTGCTACATAATCCTAAGGCAACAGGAATCATTTGAAATTGAAGCACATTAAGATTACTGGACAGACAGGCTTGTGTGCAAAAACCCTGTAACCACATTCCAGCTCCTATCTCGCGTAGTCCATATCAGAGTAATTACTCCTTGGTTCTTGCTGAACCCAATACTTTTAGCTCTTGAGTTTCTAATCCTCTGTAAAACCACAGGATAAGTGCCTCTGTTATTGCACGCAGTATGTCAGTATATGGTTTCCCTATAACTTGCCGGCTTGTCTAGCTGTTTCAGTCACAGGATCAACTAGAATGTAGACTACCATTGCACCTTCTTTAGCCCGCTTGTTATATCATCTTCATTAACCTATCTACTAAGAAACGCACATAATACAGCATCGCTACAACTAAATTATGCATGACTCTCAAAAACCAACTTCCTAATAGCAGTTCAACCTTCAAGAAACGGTAAAGTTGTTGGAATAGAAGAGATATCACAAGGAAGAAGAGAATAGAGTAGAAAATATGATTTACTCAAATAATTCAGAGGTTTGTTTACCTATTTATATACTTTCATAAGCACATAAATCTAAAAAATACTAATTACATACATGAATGACAATAAATTATATACATGAACTTCAACTAAAATTAAAAAGACAAATTCATGAATCATAATGAATAAAGAGAATTCATGAACCAATAAGATTCATGAACAAGATGATTCATGAATAAGTATGTTCATGAATATGAATATGCATGAACAATGACAAGTTTAAATAATTATTTTCAACAATTTTCTGCATAGCTTCATCTCGCATATTTTAAAGTTGATTATATCAGAACCATCTACTATATCAGAACAATTTTCTGAATCTATCTTGTTAAAAGAGGCTATGTACGCTAATGGTTCCCTTTATTGACAAGAACATGCAAGTTTACTTTTTCAATCAAGAACATATGGGCGAATCAAGAATCGATCACCTTTTTATATAGATCTTAAGGATTCTTTAATGCTCTTTGCTAAATTAACAAACTGTTAAATGCATTGCGTATTTTAAATATTTATTTTATTTTCCAATAAATCAATATATATATATATACACATTAGTTAAATAATAGAAGTATGAAATAAGCAACCTAAACCACCAGTTACATTACCTCATACTTCACCTATTTGCCCACTATCCGAGTCCTTTCTCTTTGGAAAATAGTCCCACTTTTATATAAAAATTACGTATGTAGCT
>CAOGCB010324608.1:0-54780 GCA_948266635.1 Cnidoscolus chayamansa
GAATATACCTCTATAGCTCTTATATATATATATATATATATATATATATATATATATATATATATATATATATATATATTTAGTGAGAGTTTTTTAGTATATAAATGATAATGAAAGAATAATAATAATATATATAAAAAAAATTATAATACCTATAAAATAAAAATATAAAAAACAATCTCTCAATATATATATATATATATATATATATATATATATATATATATATATATATATATATATAAGAGCAATAGAGGTATATTCTACCCAGAAAGCAGGCAGTGTCATAATTTGGAGTTAAAAAAATGCTTACCCAAAGGTTCCCATAACTCGAGTAGTGACATGGCTTTTACCAGCTCCTAGCAACTTAGCCAAGCCAAAATCAGAAACCTTGGCATTAAAGTCATCATCAATTAGTATATTGCTTGATTTAATGTCTCGATGCACCACTTTTGGTTCAATGGCCTCATGCAAATAAGCAAGACTGCAAAAATATACTGAGTCAGTCTTGGATCCAGAATTCCGAAAAGATATGCAAGTAAATTGACTTACGCCTTAGCTGTGCCAAGGAGAACCTTCATTCGGGCTTCCCATGTAAGATATCCATGCTGACGCATAGCTCCATGAAGCCATTGTTCCAAATTTCCATTGTTGACATATTCATAAACCAACACTCTGTAATCATTGTCACAAATAAGACTATATAATAAGAACTGAACATATGCACTATGGTGAAGGTGAATCATGCTATAGCACTCCAAAACTTAAACCCAACTCAGTTTTGCAAGCAATCAACCTCGACTCTAATCCAGATAACAATTACATTTTTCTTTTAAAAAAATACCTGTGAATTCCTTCTATGCAATATCCCAGAAGGCGAACCAAATTCTTGTGACGCACATGACCAATGGCTTCAACTTCCACTCTAAATTCCTTTTCCGCTTGGCCCCTAAAAATAAGAATTAAAGAGTTGAATTGAACAAGAACTTGAGGGAACAAGAAGATCAATTGACAAAGCTAATCTCGAACTCACACGTTATTTAGAATCTTTTTCACTGCCACAGGTGTGCCATTTATCAAATATCCCCGATAAACAACTCCATACCCACCCTCCCCAAGGACATTTTCCTTTGAAAATCGGTTTGTTGCCAGCTCAAGATCCCTCAGTGTGAACCAGTGACCCCAACCCAAGTGAGAGAACTCAGGCAGGCCAGTTAGAGGAGAAGGAGCAGTAATAGAGTAAGAAGAAGAAGGCTTGTATACTGTTACAGTGCCTGAACTCCCTTCTTCACCTGACTGTGATCCACAATCCTTCTCTAAATGATGAAAAGACCCCGACTGACTGCTATTGTCTCCATTTTTTGTTTTCCCCATACCCAGATGGACCATAACCTTGTCTGATTCTTTGTCACTGGTCTTATCATGAATTGTGAGAAGAATCCCATCACGTGGTACAAACTCATTTGCTGACACTTGCTCCACTCGAACTTCCTTAATTTCCTTTGAAACAGCAGGGATTTGGCTGAGGGGAAGCTTCTTTCCATCTCTTCTTGACTTCTTCCGCGAAGTTAAACAAAATGACAATACAGAAAGTATAATAATGATAAATAATGCCACAGAAATCCCAATTACTTCCCAAACCTTCAGACCAAAAATGGCAGTTTTCTTAGAGAGTTCTGCGTTAAGATCATTGGCCATTTTTGGTTATCCAGACGTAAGACCTACATGATTGACATAAGAGATATACATTAGATGTCAGCTTAAGTAGAGCCCAGCATTAAAAATGTTAGAAAATCCAGAAACCAGAGTAACTGAACTCTCACTTATCATCAAATTGTATCTTTCCCATATGATAAAGAAAATCTCCCATAAAACAGAATCAGCAAAAAGAAGCAAGTGGTTCAATCTCTTACCTCAGTACAATGAACTTCACCAGAGCAGCCTTCAAAGTGTAGATCTTTGAGGCCTCTTAACCATACCCACTTCTGATAATCTAGATCTCAGACTAGAAAAACCCAGAAAACCAACGTCAGAAGAGACCCATGGCGGAAAGACCCAGATCATTAGAGCTGTAAAAAAAGTGAAGCTATATAGCCAAAATGAACAGATTACTCCAACGGGGCTCAAATGTGAGAGTGAATCTAAGATGGGGTGGAGCTTTCTGTGTACCCAAAGCCAAAAATGACAAGAAGAAAAGGTCTTTATTGTTGTTGAGGCAATTGTCCTTGTTGATGTAGGTTGTGGCAGCGAGAAGAGGACGATGGACATGGAAATTGTAAAGAAAAAGGTGGTGAAAAGGGAAAAAAAGTTTCCCTTTTTCTTTTTCCCTTGTAGTGGAGTGGTGGGGAAGAGATAATAAGAGAAGAAGGGATGGAGTTATCAGTGGTAGGTGATGAGTTCAGATCCCTTATATTACACATCCATTACCATTTTCATACAGTAAAAGAGAAGCCAAACCCAATGATATGCAAAATGTGTAAGTCCAATCAATGCTGTAGAGGAGATGACTGTGGAGGAGATGCTTTTCTTCATTAGCTTGAACATCACCCATGGCCATTATCTTTTTTTTTTTTTTTCCTTTTAATTTTTAAATTGAAATAAACTCATTATATTTATTAAATTACTATCTGCACTGTTTTAATTAATGGGATTTTTTTTGGTTAATAAATTAATTTATAGATCTTTCATGTAAGTAAATATTTTTGTTGGATTATAATTTATTTTCCTTTTAAATTGTTTTTGTGTTATTTTAATAATACATATTTTATTGGTCAAACATCCCCATTAAGACAGAGAAGTTATGACTGATGATTTTGATGGCATTAAGGTAAAGAAACCAGCATTCATGTTTTCTTAGTTCTACTCTTTTTTTATAATATTAATATTAATTTTAACTTTTTTTATTTATTTATTAATAAATATTAATATGAGTAATTCGATATTTTAAAATACATAATTTATTTTATTTAAACAAATTTTAAGTATTTTAATTTTAAATATTTATAAAGAATAAAATTTATTAATTAAATAAGTAGTGTTTGTATTAATTATTTTAATATATATATGTATATGTTGATGAATAAATGGAGATGAATATAAATATACATTATTGCCAATGTACACATGAATTTGCAGAGCAGAAAAGAAAAGAAAAAGTCAATTAACTATTTATTTTCCTATATAATTTCATAGCAAAGTTGATATATTAATATTTCAAAAAAAATACCTTGTTATAATTTAAGAAAATAAATATTTGATTATTAAATTAGAAAATTATGTTTTGATTTGATGAACAGCATACAATAATTATGAATTAAAAATAATATATATATTTTTTAAATAATCAATACAACTGTGATTCTTGGGATATATAAAGCTGTGTATTATTGAATTATTCCATGATTTAAAACAATAATTATAAAAATTAATTTAAATTTAAATATCATAGTAATAATTTATTTATTTATTTATTTATTTTCAACCTTATAAAATATACTTAGAATGTATACATTTTACAAGGAATCCTATGTTATTGGGACTACACTTGGGTGGACCTTTTTTTTTAAATTAACTTTTTTATATTTTTTTATTCCATAGAGTATTTTAAAATATTGATAAGAAATTAGGCAATTCAACAACATTAATTCCATAAACTAATGTATTAGTAGATATAATTTCTTGTTTATTTTGGCAATATATAAAATACTTAAAATATACCAATTAATTATTATTATTATTATACCAATTAAAAAAGAAGCTTGAAATCACACCAATCTATATACTCGTTGGAATCACTTTTAAGTACATTCTGATATTAGATTGATTTCACGTCATTTTCGTAAAAGCAAATTTTTTTATGAACTGATTAAAAAAAAGCGTTAAAGTAATTTAAATGAAATCTTATCAATTCTCTATTTCTCATACTTCTCATCTCGTTCCTTCGTATGAAATAATTTTTTATAAAATATGCTTCTTAGTAATATCTTAAAAATATATATATAATCAATAATTATTCAAATGCATCAAATAAATAAATTGGTGAGAAATATGTAATAAAATCAAGAAATTCATAAAAAAAAAAAACTAAATGAGTTTAATATCAATAAATTAAAATCCAAATAAAGTAAAAGATGAAAACAAAGCTAAATGAAGGAAGGTTAGGGAACCTATCACACTCTTTCTTTCTTTCTTTTTATTTGAAAACTTCAAAAGTGTCTTTACTACTCAATCAAGCTCTAACTTTTATGTCATTTTATATAAAACAAAGTTTAAATTCATAAATTCTATCTTGTAATTTTTATTTATTTATTTTATAACTTTAATTATTATTTTTTTAAATATAAAATTATTATATCAGTATTTTCTTTTTCAAAAATTACTGTATAATTACTCGCTAAGTTACGATAAAAATTTAATTATTTAATAAATAAAATATAAAAGATGTTATGCACACAAAAATATGATGTCTCTCAAACACATTTTCTTCTTTTTTTCTTCTTTAAATCTCATGTTGGTTTTTGCTAATTTCAGTGAAACTTTTTGTCTTCCATAAAAAAAAATTATATAGATATAATTGAGCTAACTCTCTCTTCTCCAAATAGATTTAATTCTATAAACCTTTTAAGTTCACATCAAATAATTGATTATTCAATGAATTATTATTAATTATTATTTTTTTATTTTGTTGATTGTTTATTTGAATAAAACAATATAATTGATTTTCAATAAAAATTTGATGGATTTATAGAAAAAGAAAGAAAGAAAGATGGAAGGTTGGTTAATTAGTTTAATCTAATGAAAAGCTAACAAATGATAATGATGGTTTTTTGAAATATATTAATTTGGGAATTACAAACCCAACTCAAAATTCTCATATAAATGGAAAGTTTTGGTTTAATTTCTCTCATTTTCCTTACTTTTATAATTTGCTAAATGAAAATTGAAAGGAGTGAGTGTCACTTTTTAAATAATTAAACAACTTCTATCTTATTTTACTTAACGATATAGCGAACGAGAGAAATAATTCTTAATATATAAACTCGTGAGATATGAAATAAAAAAAATTAATTTAAATTTAAAATTTGCTTTTTTTATAAATTTATTTGTCGTAAATCTAAATTAAAATCTAACGATTTTAATAAAAAAATAATTTATACATCGTGGAATTTCAAAGTAAAAAAGGAAATTTAATTTATTTAATTTTATATATTCATACTATTTAATTTATTTCATGCAATTTCAAAGTAGAAAAGGAAATTTAATTTATTTAATTTTATATATTCGTACCATTTAATTTATTTATCAAAATCAAATAATAATATTGTCAAATTTACGATTTAGTTAAAATTTAAAAAAAATATAATAAATTTAAACGCCGTCAACTACGTTGTGGCCAATGCATCTCCCGCCCAAGGACTCGTTTTGAACACTGCTTCTCCTCTGACACTTTCCCTCTCTATATTTCTTGTTAAGAGAATTAAATCCAGATTTCAATCTGAACTCCGATAAAGCTACATGGGTTCGAGAGGAGGTAGAAATCCCCAGTTTCGTAATCTCCTCTTCGTTTCTCACCCAAGCATCATAATCTCTCCATGTATCTTATGTGGATTATGTCCATGTCTCAGGTGGAAATGGAGTTGATTTATGGTCTGAGATAATTTCTGAAGAGCAGGGATACTTCGATCAATTACAAAAACCGAAGATTGAAGTTATTTACCAAAGGCGACGACCCCAGAAAACCCCTCACGATATCAATTCGTAAGCCCATGGGTTCATCAAATTTTCTTACTTTATCCTGATTTCTGCTTGTATTTGTTGCCTTTTGAAGATATTTTTGCCCACCTTTGTACTTTGGTTCATTTATTCGTAGGGAGAAGTTGCAATCAAATAAAGAGAATAGGGTGAGTTTGGCTGCTGCCACCAAGCGGGTCAGTTGGAATCGTTCCCTTTCCATCAGGTTTAGTGTAGTTCTATCTCCCCTCATTATTGTTCATGAAAAATTTATTTATTCAAATTTTAATTTATGTTTTGCATTATATGCTTTTGGGTACTGGTATTTTGTATGTATGTGTTGTGTTTAATGCAGAGGGAGAGTAAGTATTGCTATTGCTGCTTGTGTGGACAACCGACCTCAACAAAAGCAGGCCAAAAGGAAGGGCAAGCCTCCTGTTCCAAAAGTATGTAGTTATCACTATCAGTTTTTTACTGCTTATCCTAATGATGTGATACTATAGCTGCAATTTTTTTCCCCTTTTCTGAGTCCTCAAGCTCGGTCTCTTTCATTTGTGATTTTTACAGGGAAAGGTTGGACAGCGTCCAAACTTTGACAAAGAAAGGGAATACTTTCAAGAAGTTGATGCTTTTGAGTTGCTGGAGGAGAGTCCCTCACCCAAAAATTTTGGTACATGGGCCACTGGCAATCAAACTGAGACTTCTTCTATACCATATTTGTCTTCAAGATTAGAGAACTGGTTAATTTCGAAGAAGCTGAACTTCAGTTCTGCACCTTCTACTACGCTATCAAAGTTATTAGAAACTCCAACCATGCCCTTGGAAACAATTTGTGATAATGATGTCACGGCTGCAAATTTGAAAACCCCTGATACGTCTTCTTTGAAAATCAATTCAAGTCTGCATTCCGTCCAGAGTAGAATTAATGCCTATTTACTCAGTAAATATATGCCTGAAAGAAAATCTGATTCACAAACGATAAGCATTCTGTTGCAAAGTACTGATGATAAGGGTTGCAAGGACATTGAAGCTGCAGTTAAGAAACTCTCTTTAGCATCAACATCTACTTCACTGGATCATGACCATGTGGATCCATTTTCTTCACTCTTGGCAGTCTGTGGACAGACGGTTCCATCAACTTTACTGGACGTGTTCTCCAAATATTGGTTTGTCCCTATCCCTATCATGCGATACTTCCTTTCTTACTTCTAGATTTTTGGAATTTTTTAACTACAAGTTGCTCAGACATACAAGAGGTTACTGAATATAGAACTTGCATTTTCAACTTCATTCAGTTTTGTATTTCAAATTTTTGGGCCATGCTGTTCGAGTGAGTACAGTAGTCTTTCTAGTTTATGCTATAAGTATGTGTTCCGAGACGATGTTCTGTTTCCCACATGAATCTAGTATTTAAGGTACCTAGTGTTGCTTTTCTTTTTTGGAAAAAAAGGGAAAAACTATATCTTGATTACCCTTTTTATCATAAATTATGTTGGCTTCATGATTATCCGACTACTTTAGCTGTTGAAAGTTAAACAATTAAACAATTAAACCTTTAAGCCTTTATCTAATTTTCCCCATCAGAAGTCCATACATGCATTCGTAAAAGTTCTGTTGCATTCAAAAGATAAAATTGTGAGCTCAGAGGAAAAAACGAGAGGCATCTATCAGGGTTGTCTAAATTAGTTTTCTAGTTTAGGCAGTGTTCCTCCATTGAATATTTACTATATGTTGTCAGTACAATTTTGATGACTAATCGACTTCTGATGGTTGTATTCCGGAATTCAGTAATATACAAATCTTCAGGTTCCAGGTTTTCAATCATACAAATGTTTCAGGAATTGGCACATCTTAACCACAGTATCGTTGTTGCTTTATATTCTGGAATTTTGCATTTATTTTTACTTCCTTTGCACTGTGTGTTTGAAATTTCAATGCTGCTACCGGATTGTTATGCTAATGACAATGCAACTTTCTTGACCCAGTGATCCAGAAAGTATTACCAAAGTGGGAGAAGGTACATATGGAGAGGCCTTTAAAGCTGGAAATACTGTTTGTAAAATAGTTCCAATTGATGGAGATCTGAAAGTAAATGGGGAAGTCCAAAAGGTATCAGTCATCATTACATCTCCAGCTTGAATTTCTCCTGGATTAGCTTTGTTTTATTGCTGAATCATTTATTTGCTATTCCTCAGAAATCAGAAGAACTTCTTGAGGAGGTTGTGCTTTCTCAAACCCTTAATCTTTTACGAGGACATGATGGTGATGCCCACAATGCAACCACCACATTCATCAAGACCTTAGAGTACGCATTCCGAAGTTCTGCAGTTATGCAACTGCTTAGCATTTTTGGAAACAACGATGTACAATATATTCAATTTTGCATCTAGCGTATTCACTGGGCATACATTCTAGACTTCAAGTGAGCCTCATTGGCTCGTTGCCTTTTGTAACCCACTGGGGACGATGACAATGTCATCTGGGATAGTCCGATTTCCCTACTCAGACATTTCATCTGCACATTGAATTAAGTTTAATATAAGATAGGATTAGTATAGAGTTTATGCTTATCAGATGTATTGACAATGAATCATCGCTAATCATATTCTCATTCTGCAGTCTAAGGGTATGCCAGGGTCCTTATGATAATGCATTGATTAGAGCATGGGAAGATTGGGATGACAAAAACGGTTCGGAAAATGATCATCCTGGAGAGTTTCCAGAGAAACAGGTTTAACTTTCACCATGTCATTGGATATATTTTACATCAGATAGCTGTACCTTTCACTTCTGGCTTACATAAAATATATATACTTCCAGTATAAAAAAATAAGCATACATTTTTATGTGATGGAAGAAATTGGCTGAATGGGGCTATTCCCTTCCATCCACTCTCCTCCTTTTATTAATTGCTGGTCCCAAAGTCTGGCTGTATGCATCTTAACATTTAAGATTTGCTTTCTTAGGTATACTTATCATAGATAACAAATTTTTGTAGCGCTATGTTGTCTTTGTACTGCAACATGGTGGTAAGGACCTTGAAAGCTTTGTTCTATTAAACTTTGATGAGGCACGGAGTTTGTTGGTTCAGGTAAACACTCAACGCAATTCTAGGAATCGATTTTCACTGGGTTTTGTTTCTTCTATTAATTTGCATGCCAATTGAATATTGCAGGTTACAGCTGCCTTAGCTGTTGCAGAAGCTGCATTTGAATTTGAACACCGGGACTTGCACTGGTCTGGTTAATTTGATATCGTCAATGGCAATGCTATAGTACGTTATCCCCTATGAATGCTAATTTTGAACTATTTATGTGACAGGGGAAACATTCTGTTATCTCGAAGTGACTCTGCTAAAGTCCAGTTTATCCTTGAAGGGAAGCATATGTTTGTCAAAACATATGGATTATTGATATCAATAATTGATTTCACTCTGTCGAGAATTAATACCGGTAAAATTTCTTTCTGTTTTCGATAATATGTTGTGGCCCTTGTGGGTGCATGAAAAGTCGAAACTTGTCATTTATTCTTCATAGCCAACGAATCTTTTATGTTTACAGGTGAAGATATACTCTTTCTGGATTTATCCTCAGATCCATACCTCTTTAAAGGTCCAAAGGGTGATAAACAAGTGAGAAATGGAATAACAAGTGCAGATTCCTTTTTCCTCGTTCATTATCAGAATATAGTTAATTGATTCTTAATATCACATGCAGGCAGAAACGTATAGAAAGATGAGGGAGGTAACAGAAGATTTTTGGGAAGGAAGGTAATATTCTTGCATGTGATAATCTAATGCCTGTTGAGTAAAATGAAGTGGAACTACAACATCTGCTTCTTATGCGCCTCTTAGATCACCATTGTAAAAAGGCTTCACATGCAAGAAGCTTTTTTCTTGACAGAACTCAAACTGGGTCAATGATACCTGTTTTACTTTTGATGCATCTTTCAGTTTGATTTAAATGTGATTGTTTACCGAATGTTATGAATGTTAAATCCTATTGATTTTCATATTGTGCAGTTTTCCTAGAACGAATGTGCTATGGCTGCTGTACTTGGTGGATATATTACTTCTGAAGAAATCATTTGTGAGTCTTTTTACTAATTACTTGAGAATTGGAGAGTGAGAATTAATATAACCAAGTCTACTGCTGCTTGAGCTCCACGTTCTATTGCCATATTGTTTTTCTTTTTATCTTTAACCAATAATGCACTCCATAAATCATAACAATGTGAATTGTGAACAGCAATTTACTTGGAACAAATTTTCAAATATCAGAAAACTGATATTTGCACTAAAGATTTATAGCACAGAAGAGTTGGGGTAATAAGTATCATTGCACCATGATCTTAGTCGATCATTTCATCCCAAGTATCTCTAATGCATTTACTTGTAAGTTATTAGCATTTAGCACTGGGAGGATATAAGCATTGACTTATTTTGTTGTGTCAGGATCGTTCCTCAAAAAATGAGAGAGATTTACGCTCACTGAAGAAGCGGTTGGACAAGTACAAATCAGCCAAAGAAGCTATTTTTGATCCTTTCTTCAGCGACTTGCTTGTTGTGTCAAGTGAATGAAAAGAGGAGAGTTGACAGCTAGGAAGGGAAAACAACTTCTTTATTTTGTTAGGATGGATCATTATGCAAATGTTCATATCACAGTTTTGTGATATGGGGCAAATCCATGACAGTTAATAGATACTAACTTATACTACACTCAAAGAAGCTCTCTGCCTACCAGTATTTTTAATCTGCCATGAATATTAATGGATACTAACCTATATCACAAGCACAAGTCGTTTGTTACTAGCGATTTTGATCTGGTCAGTAAGATACCTTTCTGAGTCTCAGATAGCATGAACACATCTCAAAAGCTAGTTATTGAGGTGGGAGATGCAAGTCCATCTGAATCCCATGTTGAAACCCCGTATTTAAGTCCCATACCTTGCCCATTTATGGTCACAGGATTCCTTTTTCACACGAGTTAGTGAAAAAAAAAAAAACTATCTTCCTGAACCACACGTGAGTTTCCATCTACGAATCTCCTTTTCTTGTTGCAATAATTTTAAATTAAATAGTTTACAGGTGTACACAAACAAACAAGAAATGCAGTAAGTGATATCAGCCATATGCAGAAAGTTTCTCTTTAGTTCTTTAGAATTTTATAGTTGTCTTGAAAGATGCATTTGCTGAGGGATGGAAGTTATACACATGGAGGTTGTGGAAAAAAAGGGTTAAGAATCAGCATACTACTTTCTATCTTCTGCATGATATGTTCCAAAAGTTGTGGACAAGCGTTCGACGATGCAACTTTTCTTTATTGCTTTGATTCTCTCTTGACCCAAAAGAAAAAGAATTGTTCTAAATCTTTGATTCCCCAGTTAACAAGGGATTTCAGCAGTTCTCACATACTACATAGTGGTTAAGTTGTTCAACTCCTGCTAAACTTGATTAATGACAGATAATACTGTTCTTCCTGTTCTTGTCTGGTATATACACCGACGAATATAAGAATGTGGTATATGTTTAAAATTGGTAAATCTTACCTACCTACAAGACCCATTATATATTTTTACAGCTTTTCATTATCTTCTTGGAAAAGATCAACCTTATCAGCAGTAGTATGAGTATGATCAGTGATCATCACTCTTCTCTGGGGCAGGTTGCTTTCGTCTGTGGCCTAGTCAGAGAAGATGCTTTTGACATCAAGTTGAAAGAAGAGAAGCACAATAGATTATTCCACATGGGAGGGTGAGGGTGTCCCCACTCTACATATTTTTATATTATTTCCTGAGAAAGTGATATTAATAATGCACCACTACTACATAGATCACCCTTGTTAAAGGGCTCTGTTCTTTTCCTACTTTCTATTCACATTTTTTAATCAAATCCACCATGTGGGTCTCCATGATTTTTATTCTAAGCCGATTTGAGTATGGTTTTGATTTTACTCCATTATAGATTTGATATAAAATTCGAAGTAAAAACCATTCATCCATTTCAATTTAATTTTAAAATCAAACCAATAACTTTAAATCAAAGTTAGACATAATCTATATCATATTTTTCTTGCCTTTTTATATTAACATTAATTAAAAGTTTTTATCTTTTTCTTTTTGAGGCTTAGCTAATATGACTTTTTCCTTTACGTTGTCCAACCAATTTTAAATACTTGATGGTTAAAGCTCGGAAACAAGCTTTGTTTTTGGATTACTCCCAACTAAAATTTAGCAGCCTAAGGAATGATTTTGCTTTCCCCTTTTTGTTCTTTGGATCTTTTGCAATTTGCAAACATCATTTTATCACATCCAAACTTTTATTTTGTTGTTTGAATTCCTCTAAGACTGTAGGGTTAAATTAGTAGTAATTTCCTAATCACTTATCCACAATTTAAATCCATATGGCCTTGACTTTTCTTTAGTTTTTATCTTTGAGAGTGTTGTATGTGTGTATGTATATATATATATATGCAAAAATGGAAATAGAATAGCACATTTCAAGGCAAAATATAAGGTTTAACTATTTAGCTATTTTGGGTAATCACCACCATGTTAATCTGTCAAGATCACTAGAATTTTGCTGACCCTTCATAGACGTTGTCTTTCCTCCTATTTACAAATATGCATATGAACAACCATATTAGAACCTGAAAGGAAAAAATTATATATATTATGCTTATCAATTATTGTGTTTAATTGGGTTGTTGATACACATAGATCTCCTTTTTATAGATCAATTTATCTTTACAAAAACATCACTGCTTGAGGTGGCACTGTTTTGCTTCATATCCTGAGCCTATTTGGCTTTGGGACAAGATAAAATGAGGAAAAGAAAGCAGTGGAGGATTCTTTGTAATATGGAGAAGCCCAACCCCATCCTTAATGATAAAGCAAACATCTTTTTTTGTTTTTCCTACTCATCACCTTTTATCTTTTAACACTTTCTCTCTCTATCCTCTGATGTCTTTTTATTTCAATTCCATGTGTATTGTCTTTTTAAGCAGCTCACTGTGTGAATCTCGTTAAAAATCCATTTGGGTCCTCTTTCTTCCTAAAACACAGAATACACCTCCCATTAAAATGGCCGAAGTAGCTTCTAAGTACCTCTTCTTCTTCTTCTTTTCGCTTCTCACTCTCTGCTCTTCTGGTAAGCAACTGCCTTTTCTTGATCATATTTCTTTACCCTTTCTTGCAAAACTTAAAGAAAAAAAAATAATCATTTTGTTTATAGTTATACTCGTGGAAGCGATTGCTATAACTTTCTTGCTTAAATTCATACTCCTTTGCAGGAACTGAGGTGGGTTTCTCCTACAATGCCAGAGGGACTATTTCAGCTTCATCACTTAGCAGAACATTATCATTCCTGGAGGTCAACAAGGTTTCTGGATCCAACATTCGAGTTTTCGTTGCAGATCATAGGGTTTTAAGCACACTTTCCAATTCTGGTGTGTCTGTTGATGTTTACTTAGATGAAGGTCTACTTGAGAATTTTGCAATTTCTAGATCATCTGCTTTTTTATGGCTGAAAACACATGTAATGACCTTTGTGCCACAAGTTAACATCAGAAGTGTCATTGTGAGAAGCAGTAATGATTTGTCCAAGCTTTTATCTTCACTGAAATTGATCCATTCAGTTCTCAGTAGTTTTCCATCTAACCGTGAAGTTAAGGTATCAGTAGCATTTTCATTAACATTCTTGGAGAATTTGAATGGAGCACAAGAAAATGAGCTGCCTAGGGTTTTGGGATTCATCAGAAGAACTAGGTCCTTTATTCTTGTAGAAGGAAATACTGATCATGGTGTAGAATTGAGCATGGGAAATCTCATTCTGAAATCAATGATCCAGAAAGCAAAGTTTACCACTTCTCTACTTCCTTGTACTGATGCTACTATAGTCATGACAATCAAGAGCCTTACAGATCCTAGTGGACGAGAATTAGCTGAATTTGCAGCCAAGTTGTCAAAATCACTACAGAAAACTAAGATTTCAGGTCAGATAACTGAGTTATATGCAGAAATAGCTTCCATGGAAGATTTCGTGGAAAAAGAGCTTAAGAGAGAACATGAACAAATCTTTCCTATCTCTCGTCGAGAACTCTTGAAAACTACTTCACATGACACAGTCAATCTACCAGTGACAGTTCCCCAAGACAATCCCACACCAACAATTGTCACTGTCCCTGCTACTAATCCTGTCACTATAACACCAGCTAATCCTGCATCCACACCAGTACCAATCCCTTCCACCACACCTGTTACGATTCCCCCTGCAAATCCTTCTGTTAATCCACCACCAACAGTCACCAATCCAGTCACAACACCAGCACCTGTCACAGTTCCTGGGGTGCAACCAATAACTAATCCTGTGACAACGTATCCTACCCCACCATTAAACGTCCCAGTCACAACTCCAGTCACGAATCCTGTGTCACCTCCTGCAACAACAAATGCTCCAGCTATTCCAGGACAGAGCTGGTGTGTGGCCAAACCTGGGTCGCCGGAAACTGCACTTCAATCAGCACTGGATTATGCTTGTGGAATGGGAGGTGCCGATTGTTCACAGATCCAGCAAGGTGGGAGCTGTTATAACCCGAACACTCTTCAAAACCATGCCTCGAATGCATTTAACAGCTATTATCAGAAGAATCCTGTGGCAACCAGCTGTGATTTTGGAGGGACAGCCACTATAGTCAATACCAATCCAAGTAAGAAAACTTAATGATGCTTTCTTTTCTTGTGCTTAAATGTTCTTCATCGTCCAAATATTCAGAACTGTTTCTAAGAGTCTTGTAACATATTAACAGGCACTGGTTCATGTGTTTTTCCATTATCGTCGTCCTCATCAACATCAACATCAACATCAACACCACCATCATTGCCAACTCCAACTCCAACACCATCAACTTCAACCACAAATCCAGCAACAACACCATCATTTCCAGGGGATGGAACATCAGGGTAACATTGTCCACTTATAGTTTCCTGTTTTTCGTTTTTGTCAGCGAATTCAAAAACCTTAATGGCATGAATATGTGCTCTTTCTGCAGAACTGTTACTCCACCATCTGTGTTAAACTCAAGCAGCCCTGGCTCAGGTACCACAACAGGTTTTGGTTCGGAAACCCCTCCTGGTTTCAGCACTTCCACATCCAAGTCAGCTTCTTTGCAACCATCAATCGGGTGCATCATTCTGATAACAATCTTCATTGTCAGAATAATGATTCTGGACATGTAGAATGTTGCATTTCTCAATGTACAGTCGTTGGTTCAATTCATGCATGCAGAGAGATCGGAGTTGCAGATACTTCCATCTTTGAAGGAAAAGAATCAGAAGATGAAATCCACAAGGCTGAATTATTACACTAGATCCTTCTCAAGCCTAACCTGCTGCTTCAGCTTGCACTGTTGTAAAGATCTTATTGCTCAAGGTACAATTTAATTTTCTAAATGAATCATACTCACATGTTTAATGCCAGGTTGCCCTTATTAGTTAACCAAGGTTGGATAGCAGTAGGATAAGGGCAGTTCTGTTCCTGTAAATCTTTGAAAAGTAGCATACTTTCTAGTTTAACATGTGTACGGCGTTTGCTTACTCCAATCAGATGAACTTGTGCCATATAAACTAATTGATGAGTGGAAACTGCATATATTGACTATATAACTATAAAATTCTTTATTCAACAAGCGGTGTAAGAAATAAGAATGTCTTTAAAATTATGGGTCTTGTACTCGAATCCGAGTCACAGACTAATTGGAGGAGGGGGGAAAGCTCTGTCCAGTTCTGTTATAAGACCATTACATTACCATATGAACTGGGAGTAAAGTAGGCTCCTGGGTCTTGGCAGGTGAGAAGGGAGGCAACTATAGATGAACCTGATTCTTAGTTTTAATGGTAATAATATTTCACATGTTGGATACAGAAGTTCAGTTTTATGTCAAACCAGCTTACACATGCAAAATTGCAAACTTGTCAAGATACTCTTTAACTATTTAGGGTAGCAAATGGTGGCCCAGCAGGCAAACTAGTCAAAGGAAATCCCATATCCCAAGACAAAGAACTAGACTATACGAATATAACGGCACCTGCCAACAACCACTAACTTTTTCATGCCAGCTATCTACCCAAATGATCAATCATGAATACTGAATAAATTCCTTGATCACTTTACACTTAGCTAATGAATAACAACTACTTGTGCTTTAATTGTTCACTCGTCTTTAGCAATCTAATTTAGGAAAGAATTTCCATGGAAATTTTGTGCATTGGGTGACAATTGTACTAGATAATCATTGAATTAGAACCATTCAATGTCACACCAAACATTTGACCATAAGTAGATACAACAATAGCAAACCTGTACTAGATAACTACTGAATCATCTGTCCAGCATCTAAATACTACACATTGTTGCCATCGACTAGGTTCACGAGTAACATTAAGAATAAGAGAAATGATTCATTTCTCATTACATTACGCCCTGAACCTTCCCATCAAACACTGAATGTCCTATATTTTATATACTCCATTCCAAGGTTTCTTTTTGCACCTCCTCTAATAATCTAAGGTATTGTAGCCGAATTGCCAGCGTAATTCGAAACATTTGAGGGTTCTAGTAATAAGGGCACCAAAAAAGGGTACTTTTCATCGCTTGTGACAATGGCTACCTACAGAAGGGAATCTCTACTGTGAGCCTTTCTAAAAGATGAATGGCCTCTACAACTTCCACAAACTAAAGGAATCGGGACATTTATGCACAAGGATCAGACAACATAATCACTTCATCGCTTGGAAAATACTACCAGGATCAACATTGACATGGAAACTACAATCTTGAAGCCTGAAGATTCCAAGAAATTTTGCTTTTCGTTATTAGCTGCTGCTACAATCTGTTGTTTTGTAGCTAACTGTTCTCTGAGCTCTTTCAGAGCTTTGTCCCTTCGCTCTCCCATCTGTTGCAAGAAATAGAGATCATCTAAGAAAAATCACTTTTGAATAGTTTAAGGACACAAGCCCCACAAAAATAGCATTAAGAGACATTAGCAAGAAAGTAATAGCATTACAGAAGCCACCAGCAGACAGTATAATAACGTGGACCATTCAATTGATTATAACCTCACTGTCTCAGTGAATCAAAATGAGACCACTTGCACCCCACAAGGATATGGTCCACCTAGTCAATTATAGCTAATTTGGTTAAGACAGGCATCTGCACAATTGTCATTATGATGCTCTTTTTATATGTCAAATGGTGTGCGGGAGGAAATCTTATACATGATAGTCAGAAAAAAAGTGAAGACTGAAACTCACCCTTTGCAGCTTTCGTGTCTGAGCACGAGCTTCCTGAAGACAGAATTCCAACTTCAGCACCCTCTTTTTCAGCTCCTGATCAGCTCGTCGCTGCTTTTCCAACTGTCAACAAAGATTTAAATCTCATATATAAGCAGGTCCATGCACATCAAAGAAAATGGACCAAAAATAGTGAAAATACAAGCAACAAGAGCAGATTATACAAGTAGGAAAACAGAAGCACCTGTGTTTCCAATTCCTTGGTTTTGAGCTTCCAGTGGGCGGCCATAATTCTTATTTCATCTTTCAGTTTAGATATTTCTTCATCTTTAACAACCAAAAGTTTATTGAGCTTCTCAAAATTTTTCGGTGATATCTCATCTAGCAATTTCCTCAGTTCACAATCTTTGCCAGGTCCAGCCTTGGCAATAGATTGCATAATGTCTTGCTCAATTCTAAGAACATCATCTTTCAGTTGTTTCTGGGAAGATTCCCTTTCCTGTAGCTCCTTTTGCAAATTGTCTAATTGCTCTCCTAGCCTCGTCACACGATCCTCGTGGTCTTTTAATGAACTGTTCTTCATATCTAATTCCTTTCTCATTGCTAAACACTGAAGCTGAGCTGAGTTGGCTGATGCAGCGCTCGCATCTGCAGTTGTTTGAGTGGCAGCAAGCTGGGATCTAATACAATCCAACTCCTTAAGGTACTGTCACCATTAAAGAATTTGAATCAGAATAAGTTGACATAGTGAGAAACTTGCAAATGAAAAATAATCTGCAAATAGTTATATTATAATACAGGTATATTCTTTAGCAAGAATTTTATGAATAGAGGCCCTGGGAAGGCAAGGACAGAATATCAAGTATCAACACCTCAATTTGTAGTTCTATTTCTTTCAATTCCTCAACTCGTCAATTCAATCATCAAAAGTGCAAAACTTCTTTGCCAGTGAAATGCTCTATTGATGTAAGAATCCAAAGAATAATGTGTTGGACTTGTGATATGATATGATATTATACACACTTGATAATGTAAACCAGGAAAACTATGAGTCTTACATTTATTTTCATTTGTAGCAGTCAATATCTTTCACTTTTGCATTATCTTCCATGCATTTCACATGACACTACCTTTAGAATCCACTTTCCCTTTTAAGGAGAGTTACGAGTTACCAAATATGAAACGCTAAATGAAACTCCTACTTAGAGGCATTGCTTTTACAACATGCTAAAAGCAAAAAACAGTAATCTAAGATCTGTCACCATGAAAATGCTAACTATTTGTTTCTTTGACAGGAGAGTTTAGTTTCTAAGTAGGAATGTCCCAAACTATCAGTTTTTGGTGCATCGAAATGGATGCACAGGGGACCTCAAGGTTAATGAGTTGATACCCAAATATATGACGTCAAGTCATCTTTCAATTTTCATGATCATTCACCTAACTTAATGTGATCCCATTGTCAGCAAATAATTAATCCACATTTATTAGAGGGAAATTGACTTCAAGCTTAAGGTAGTATAATTATTCAAAAAGTCATAATTTAATGACTCGAAAATGTGCATTATATCTTTTGTCAATTTTGTGAACCAGAAACATTGATTACTATCCAATTATATATTTCAAAACCGAACAAAATCTACACGAACAACATAAAGAAATGGCGGCCCCAATTTGTTAATGGGAATTAAGCATTTTTCTTAAAATAGTAGCAGAATTATAAAGAATGGTAAAAGTCGTTTTGACCATTTTCTTATATACCTCATCAATCTTTGAAGCAACATCTAATTAGAGAAGTACCTAAAATATAATTTTATTCAAAGATTCTCACTTTTCTTAGCCTCTTCTTTCCATGCAAGGACATGAATTTCTTGAATCATTGAAAAGACACTCAGGTAAACTTTTCTACTATGGGCTCCCCAAAGAATACAAAGAATAAAAGCTAAAAGATAGGAGGAATGAGATGCACAAAAAACAACATTTCAAGCCGGATGAACAATGACTTTATTGCAAACAATTGTACTAGTAACTATTAATTTCAAATTATAATCAAAATCACAAAAAATCCAACAAGAAACCAAAATTAAGAAAAAAATAGTTTACAAAGTGAGATTTGAGTGGGACCTTGTCAACAGTAGAAGCTGAAGCCTGAAGCTGGCAATTTCTTTCCTCCAATCTTTTCTGCAACGTACATATCTCTTCTTCCATGGCTTTTGCCTTAATTTCAGCTTCCTATAGAAATTAAACCCATAAATTCAAATCTTAGTTCTTATCAAAAGGAACCAAGAGAGAAATCGAGAGAACAGCAGAAGTGACGAAATGCAACAATCCAAGAACTCAAAAACTATACAAAAAGAACCCAAATCCAAAAGTAATATACCTGTCTTGTTAGTGTCTCTTTAGCAAATGATTGCTCTTGAGTAGCAAGGCGGCTACGAACTTCCTTTAACTCTGCAGCTAACGAAACTACATTCCGTCTAAAACTCTGTTTCTTCTCATTCAAATCCTTCAACAATGGATCAATCTCCCTAACCGAAACCAATTGTGAAGAACATATTGAAGAACTTGATGATGGTTTGTCCAAAACTGACATCAGAACTTGATGAATTTGATCGACTGGGAACAATAAGCCTTTCCTTGAAGATCTATCACATATACATAGGAAGAACCAAAAACTCAAAACTGGACCCCATTTTGGTCTATGCACAGCTTGCAGTGAAAGTTATGGTCTTTGATCTGTGCCTGTGAAATGGTAGTTGTGAATTTAATATACATGTAATAAAATTCCAAAAATAATTGGAAAAGAAAGGGATAGGGAGGGAGGAGAAAAGTAACTTTAAAACTAACATTTGGAGTCAGGTCTTCAAGGATTTGAAAAAACTAAGGGATTCGAAATCAAAGTCAACCTTATAGCAATCTATATCAAGTAAAACTTATTTTTCTAGAGATAATCAAATCCGAAGATAAAACTCTATTTTTTATGGTACATATGGCCTCTTCACTCAACCTCAGGGGGGAGACAGACACACGTAAAGGGTAAGTCCCTTTCAAGCCAAAAAAAAAAAAAAAATTGTTACGAGTATTGGGAAAAACAAGCGATAATTGATGGGTCTGCTAAAGAAAATTCAATCTTTCACAGAGGCAAACAAAAGTTTATCGGAAAATTTAAATTCCTGGAAACGGAGAAAAGAGAAACAGCAAAAACATTACACACATGAAAGATAAGAACTTTTAAAATCAAAACTCAAAAGCAAATCAACAGAAAATCAGTCGTTTCTGATCACAACTTCCTCAGCAGAACCAAGCAGCTTCTTCAGCTCTCAAGAGGGCAAAAGAAAAGAATAACTTGACACACGCATAGAGAGAGACAGAGAGACTTCACCTTGTGATCAGCAAAAACGTCGAAACTGAAGCTGAAGAAACTGCAACTCGCACCGGATCAGCTTCTGTATATAGACGGTAGTGATTTAGGCCTCTAATGAGATCAAACGGTCGGAAATGGGAATAAGGGGAAGACAGGAGGGCTTCGATTGGATTTTCCCTTATGTTTTTTTTGTCTTATATGGAAAGCAAAACATGTCATGTCCTAAGCACATACAGATGAGAGAGAAAATGATTCCGAAAGCGGAAAGTCCGAACCTCGGGTTCCTGAAGTGACAAAATCCGAAGTTAGCGATCCCGGCTTGACTTGCAGCGCGGCAAATGCCTTATTTTGAGCTGGATTGCAATGATTCTGCCACGTGGAACTCTCAGAACCGTAGGATTTGAACGTCGTCACACTTGGTGGGTTGACGATGGGCTTGGCCCTATGTCTTTATGTTTGTGGGCCTTATGGTGTTTTTGATGGGCTCATTTCCAACTAATAATTTTAACCCTAAACATATTAATCTCAGTTAATAAAGAGTTAAAAAAAAATCTATTAAATAAAGAAAAATGTCAATTATTATTATTATTATTTATTTATTTATTCGGATAAATAAGCTAATAATATGAAAAAATGGCGCAGGTTAGCATGGAAAATAGGAGAGAGGGGCAGTTTAGTCAATAGAGGGGCTATACAAAGTGATTCCTCATTTCCGAAGGGCTTAACACGTTATTAATGTGCTTTCTTGTCATCACAACAAAGTCAAGTTTCATAGTTTCCTTCCCTACGGTATTTTATAGGTTAATTCTCTTTTTTCATTTTTTCAAGATACTAAATAATATAAATTTTTTTTTGAAACTTAGCTTTATTTAAAATATTTTAATAAATAAATCCTATTATAAGGGACTTAGAATATTTAAAAAAAAAATCAATAAACTCTTAACTTTTTTATATTAATTTTATTATTTATTTATCACTGAGTTAAGTCCGTGCGAATAATAAAATTTCATTTCTAATTACTAAATGGTATTTTTAAGGAAGACTTCACCACCGTTCTTTCTTTTACGTCGCTCATTCTGCCGAAGAAATACCTATGATATAAGAAGATTGTATGATGGATTTAGCAAACTTAAGAATCTCATATAGAATTGTGATATTTATTATAAATATAGTAGAATACGAACTGAAAAAGTACAAGAGATGACTAGTTCTCATGTTGACGTGGCTTACAATGATTGGTAGATGCTACATGGCTTACTACGATTGGTCAATGGGGGAGGACGAGCCAAACCACACGCATCAGACCGACTACGATGATTCCTCCACCATCATCAACGCCCGCGCACGTTAGCAAGTAGTCATTAAAGGACACAATCGTAATATTCGCCCACGAATCAGCTTTTCCTAAAGTCGCCCCAACGGCATCTTCTTCTTACAAACACTTTAATCTTGTGATTTGTTAGTCTTAGGCATTTAGATTTTGTAGCTTAGTTCAGAGGCCAAAGCGATCCCCCTCTATACCTCCGCAGCTGGTGGAAGCAACATTGCCTGCTTTTATCCATATTAATCGGATTGATCACAGAAAGCATGGGCGGCGGAAGAGCGGAGGCGCAGTATGTTACGGCCAAGATCTCTGTCTGGTGGGATATTGAGAATTGCCAGGTGCCCAGAGAATGCGACCCGCATGCCATAGCTCAGAACATAAGCTCTGCTTTGGTGAAGATGAATTATTGTGGGCCGGTCTCCATTTCTGCCTATGGGGATACCAATCGGATTAACTCAGCTGTCCAGCAGGCTTTGTCCAGTACCGGCATCGCACTCAATCACGTCCCTGCTGGTACTTTCATTTTTGTTTTTTTGGTGATCTGTATGTCGGGTTGTTGGATTCTTAAGCTTTAAAGTGATTTTGTGGTAGAAAGTTTGAATCTTGGATTTTGGGATGAGTAGAAACTGGCTCGATTTTATTTTGTTACAGTTTGTGATGACTGATTTGGGCTTTTTTTTCCGGAATTCAAGTGTAAAAATCATTTAGTAAAATAGGAGTAGACTAGTTCTGTTTAAGCAGTACCAGTCGTTTTGCAGTGTCAGTTTGGGTGTTGTGATCCGAGCTCAGTCCCTGGAGTATGCGAAGGGTCACTGGGCTGAGAGAAAGAAAAATAAGAGGCACTGGTAATGGAGTGGATGCTGGATAGTGGGATAATTTCTTATCAATATGGGGGATTTATGGCATGCGAATTATAAAATGAAAGTTTCCCCCCTCACCTCGTAAAGGAGGTCCATGAACGCCTTACGTTTTTGTGCGAACCACAAGAAACCAAAAAAAAAAAAAAACGGAACATATTACACAACACAATGCAAATATGAGTATGATATCTTCACTCCAACTTATTGTATTCATTTCGTTGTTCTTCTGTAATACAATTTACCTTGGTTCCTTCAGACTATATTAGTTTATTTCCCTACTTCTTAGAAGAAACTAGGTGTTTAAATATTGTTTTCTTATAGTTTGACGATGGTTGTGCATACAGGTGTTAAGGATGCCAGTGACAAGAAGATTCTTGTGGATATGTTGTTCTGGGCTGTTGACAATCCGGCTCCTGCTAATTATTTGTTAATCTCTGGTGATCGAGACTTTTCCAATGCACTCCATCAGTTGCGGATGAGGAGATACAATATTCTTCTAGCACAGCCACAAAGAGCGTCTGCACCCCTTATTGCAGCTGCTAGGAGTGTGTGGCTTTGGACAAGTCTTCTCGCCGGAGGACCACCGCTATCAGATGGTGAATCACAACAACTTGGTAATAATAGTTTCACGTCCAGTTCAGACACTTTACAGATTCCAGTTTCAGATGCCATTCCCATAAAGCAACCGGTGGATTCCTATCCTGAAAATTCCAATCTGGGAAATCAGAGAACTCCTCACATAACTAAACAGAAAGGGAAAACCACCCGAAGAAATTTGAACCAACCAAATGCATCAAAAACATCAAATGTGTCTTCTGGGATCCAAGAAGATCAGCCTATTTCAAACTCCTACCAACTTTGTAGTTCTGTCCCAAAAGGTCCCATAAATATACCTCCTCCAGATTTTGTTCCTGGAAATCCTAATTTTACTTGGAGTGAGCTCATTCATCTTCATGGTAACAATCAAAATCACTACCCACAGCCATTAAGACCGAGCATTCCAGCTGTGCAAATGGATTTTACGGCAGGTAGTTTGTATCCACATAGTATTGAAACCCATCCTCCTCTACTGATGCCTACTTGGCCTAATGGGACTACCTTTCCCTCAGCATCAATTACTAACGTGCCTGATATTGGTAATTTGAATATATCATCCTCGACCAACTTTCACAACCCTCAAACTGCTCAAAGAAGAGGTGGAGAGCAAAAGCATGAGTCCAAGAAAAAGGCTTCAAAATCTGCTAACTTCAACAATTCACAGAATGGATTTATGCCCCAGAGCATTGCACCAGGATATCATGAGACACCAAACAGATACCCTGGTTTTCCAGAATATCCTTTATCATCTTCGACAGTAACAGCAACAGCAGCTACTGATGTTGCTTCTGTTAATGTTATATGGGGGACACCAGGATGTCCCAAACCTTCAACATATGTTCAAGGCCTTATAGGAGTTATCTTACTTGCCTTGAACACCCTTAAAAATGAGAAGTTAATACCAACTGAAGCAAATATAGCTGATTGCATTCGATATGGAGATCCTAAACATCGCAATACTGACGTTAAGAAGGCCCTTGAGAGTGCTATTGAGCAGCAGATGGTCGTGAAGCAAAACTTAGGAGCTGTGCAGTTGTATGTTGGTAAGAATGAGAAACTCTGGAAATGTGTGAATCCTATAGGTGGTCATCCTAATGCATATCCAAAAACAAAGTGGGATGAAATTCAGAAATATCTGGCATCTCCCGCTGGACGATCTGCAATTCTATCTTCTCAGTGCAGGTAAAATTGTCATGTTTTAGTCTGGCAGATCTGGAAATTTTCTGAATGGACATATAAAATAATACATATAAAACATCATGTTTCAAATTGATTTTCAAGTAGTGAAAGTTGAGTATCTGAAAAATTAGTAACATGAAATTGAATCAATATAAGCAACCTTATGTGTGTTGATGTTTTAATAAAAAGAAGGGTCAGTTGACCCCTCATTTTTGAAGCTGCATCCGCCACTGGCCATTTTGGCTGCCCATGATGATTCCCTTCTAACTGAAATGCTTGTCCTGCTTTACCTCAATCATTGCAGGTATGAAGCTGCTACTATTTTAAAGGGCATGTGCTTGAAAGAACTTGCCTTGGGTGATATACTTCGGATCTTAAACATGGTAATAGCCATAAAGAAATGGATTGTACACCATCCGTCTGGGTGGCAACCACTTACCATTACCCTTGCAGAGGCCAACAGTGATTTAGGATATGATAGTAGGGATAGCTGGCAGTAATGGTGTGAGGTGATTTCTGGTGGAAGGATGAGTGTGTAGGAATTGATATTTTTTCTTCTTATTCCGGCGAAGTCTTAAATTTTTTCTGTGGACAACCTTGAACGGGACATCATGCCTTGCAATTTTCAGAGGTTGCATAGCCAATTTACTGGCCTTTTGCATGTTGGGCACCCCTTCATTATTTAGGTATTGAAACAGTGATTTAGGGTGATGTCTGTGCCGTGGGGAGATCTGGATTCACAAATTTCCAAGTCCCAGAAAGTAGCTGGGGAAATGAGCTGCTTGCTTGCTCTAACTGTTCTTCGAGGCCTTGGTATTTGTGCACTCAGGCCCCCTGCATGCCAACTGGAGCCTTAGAATAATTTCGCTGGGGTTTGCTTTTATTAGAATAGATTTGTTGCACGCATTCACTTCAAGCAATGCCAATCATGCAAGAAAGGTTTATCGCACATAATGGATTTCTAGCTAGTTATTTGATTACCAGCTATCCCTTTTCTGTATTGTACTAAGAAGGATTAATTTCACTTTTTTATACCTCAAGCCAGCAATGGAGTTAGTGCACCTAATGAATTCAAGCTGTACGTGATGGACAGTACAATTGAGATTGGTTGTATATGCTACAAGATGAGGCTGGAGACATAACTACATGTTTGGAACGGAAGATAGAGCTTATTGATAGAAAAAGCATCATGTTACAAGTAATTTAATAAATTTGGTATAGTTGGGAACTTTCTGCTGAAAGATTACATGTCTGCAGCAATGATGATGATATCAAATGAAAGAAGCAAAAAGAGAATGAGAAAACTGAACAGCAAATGATGGTTTTACTCTGTGGAGATACATAAATGTGGCCTCCGAGAAGGTGATGGTTTTGTAACAAAGTCTAATAATGTGTTGAATCTAGACTGTATGAGCCAAGCATGTGAATTAAGGAGCTGTAACAAAATTGTTTGGCTGCTACACTGCTAGTTGTGTATGGAATATTTTGTATGTGCTTACGCTATTCTGTATGCCTGTTTTATTCCATAAACAGATTGTTTTTCTCTTCTTTTGCCATATGTTCGATGCTGCCATTGTTATGTTTCAAAAGATTTTGTGGATTTAAGCAAGTTGAGTGTCTTAGCTGGAAACAGGCAGCTGAAAATTGTAATCTTTAGTTTTCTCATTGTTTGTAGTATTTGATTATGCTTTTTGGTCTTCAGCTACATGGATAATCTTGTTTGCACCGGATTGGTCCATTAAAAGGCGAAGAGCTCTCCACGAAAATTTATTTCATACATAATATTCGAATTTTCAATTTTATTTAAGAGATATTATTTCATACATAATATTCGAACTTCCAATTTTATTTAAGAGATAAAAATATTGAATTAGTCATTCCAATATCGTCGGTTTAAGTTGTACTTATTTTAGTTTATTATATTAGAACAATACAATGTCTTCCAGAGTGACTTTGGTTTTCAAGAATAATAAAGGATATATTTGACTTTATTATTATAAATGTTATAATAAAATATTTTTAAATATTAACAAAAAATGAATTAATAATTTTAATTATAAAAATATTAAAATAATAATAATTCAAGAACATCCAAAATGATATGTTTTTTTCCTTTAACTCGATGCAAACCGAGGCTGGAGCCGTAAGCCCGCCACATTGATAGGTCCAGCCCCTTCGGGATTCGGCAAACTCCTAACTCAGAAAATCTAAGCAGAGAGATACCTTCATCCGAGCAAACAATCTCATAGTTTCATAACTTCATGGATTTTTGTTAGTCACTTTTTGGTAGCTTCAGTTATCAGGTCAGTCATCAATCTATTCTTTTTGTTGTGTTTTTGTTGTTTATATGATATTTTTTCCTCAAACAAAGTATCGGGAACTGCAATGCTCCATCCTTTGACACTTTCGAAGAGAATTACCAGGTGGGTCAATCTAAAAGTGTCCCTTTCTTCAGTTTCTTGCGCTAATAGCACCCAAATAAACCAAGAAATTGATCAAAACTTACCTAACACCGAGAATTTCGAAGCAAAGATTCAATTTTTGAGGAATAAGCTGTACCCGGATAGCTTAATTAAGGTCTTGCAAAGCACTAGTGATGTGAGCTCTTCTGTTAATATATTCAAATGGGCTTCCCTTCAGAAACGTTTTCATCACACTGCAGATACATATTACTGGATAATTTTGAAGCTAGGTATGGCTGGCAATGTGGAGGAAATGGATGGTTTTTGTCAAAATCTGGTAAAGGATGCATTGTCAGGTGTAAAACATACTCTCGTTTCATTGATTGAAACATTCGTTAGACATTGCAAGCTAAATGAAGCGATATGCGTTCTTGTTAACATGAGTCTGGGTGGTTATAAGCCTTCCATTGATGTATATAATACCATTTTGAGAGCCCTTCTAGAGGAGAGGAGAGGTTTTCAGGATGTGGTGTTCGTTTACAAAGAAATGGTGAAGGCTGGAGTGGTACCTAATGTTGATACCTTGAATCATCTGTTGGAGGTTTTGTTTGAGAGCAAAAGGGTTGATTCTGCTTTGGATCAATATAGGAGAATGGATAAGAAAGGATGTTCTCCTAATAGTAAGACTTTTGAGATAGTTATAAAAGGTCTTATTGTTAATAATCTTGTTGATGATTCCATTATCATTTTGGATGAGATGCTAAAATACAGGTGCTTGCCAGAATTGAGTTTTTATACGTGTATAATACCTTTATTATGCAAGGAAAATAAACTGGAGGAGGCAATTAGGTTGTTTAGGATGATGCGCACTGCTAATTTTGAACCAAGTTCATTTATTTATGAGGCTTTGATACACTGCTTTTGCAAAAACCTTCAGTTAGATGATGCGGTAAACCTTATTGAAGAGATGATGAAAATTTGTTTAACACCAGGTGACGATGTTCTTGTGGATGTTGTAAATGGGTTTTGTAAATTAGGAAAGCTGAATGAGGCTGCAAAATTCTTGGAAGATAAACATGTTCTCGAATCTTCTCCGTATAATGCATTGCTTGGAAGTTGTTGTGATGCCTGTAAATTTTTTGTGGCTATGGGTCTACTTGAGACAATGTTCAAGAAGAGTATGGCTAATTCTCATTCTTGGAATATCCTAATCAGATGGCTTTGTGAAAAGGCAGAAATCAGGAAGGCACATGAACTTCTTGGGAGAATGATCATATCTTCATCTGTTCCTAATTTTGCCACATACTCTGCTCTTGTTCTCGGTTACTGTAGGTCCAGCAAGTTCGAAGATGCTTTAGAACTATTCCAGCAATTACATGCCGAATGGTGGGTTTTAGATTCTGTTTCTTATTCTGAGCTAATTGAAGGTCTCTGTAGGGCAGAAAAGCTTGTAGAGGCTACTGAAGTGTTTCACTGCATGTTTGCGAGTGGATATTCCCTTCAGCCTTTCTCACTTGGTATGCTGATCAAGGGTTTATGTGACAAGGGAATGGTTAATGAAGCTGTCAGGCTACAGCAGATGGCTTATGATTCTGGCACCTCTTGTGCTAGTGCCTCTTACAACTATATTCTGCTTGGCCTGTCTAAATCAGACAAGGGAAGAAGTGTTCTAGCATTTCTCTCACAAATGCTGGTTAAGGGCTGCATTGTTGATGCAAGAGGATATTGCATTCTGATACAAAGCATGATTATACAGAACCGAATAAAGGACTCTGCTTTATTCTTCAATACCATGGTCAAAGAGGGCCTGATACCTGATTCAGACATACTGCAGAATCTATTATCGTGTTTGGCCAATCACTTACAGTTGCATTTGATTTTAACTACAATTGACAATCTTGTTCCTGATTCTCAAGTTCTTGATTCAGCAATGTACAATATACTGGTTAATGGTCTCTGGAAAGAGGGCCATAAGAATGAAGCCTGTAGGTTATTGGATTTGATGTTGGAGAAGGGTTGGGTTCCAGATGCTACTACTCATAGATTGTTGATTAGATCTGTTAATGGGGTGGAAAGTGAACAGAAAATGTTGACATCTGATAACCTTACAATCAAAGATAATGTTCTTGACATACTTGCTGAGGGCTTGGGGAAAACATGAATATGTCTATTTCCAAGATGCATTTTGATTGATAGATCACTTGATTTCTGGTGGCACTTTCTGCTGCTGAGCTTAAAGAACTCATCAATCTCACAAGAATTTGGAATTGTTTCATTAAATTATTATTTGTGGCTGCATGAGCAGTGGTGTATAGATGTATAATGTATCGATCCTTTTGGATTTTGCATGCCCAATTAATCATTGTCTACTATCAAAATCGGAGTTATGAAAAATGATCTATTACAGTACAAAGCTAACACGATTTAAAATTAATCTTCAGATTGGTAGAGAATGCTAAGAGCTCATTCCCTTTGAAATTCGTTCATCCCTTTTGATCAAGATCCTCTCATGTTCGTGCAAACATGACCTATAATGTTTGAGTAAATCTCACTTGATGGAGGACAATCCATACATAGCATGAAAATGTTTTCTGTGGAGCATAGGTCGCAACCGTGACTATTCATTTCACAAGCGATCCCGACTTGATTTGATATCCAAGAAACAGAAGGTTTGAAGCCTTTCTCGCGATCGCGACTTCTCATTTCACAAGCGCGACTTGATTCGATCAAAATTGAACATTGGAGAATGAAAGGACTTGGAAGACTCTTTGAAATACTATTTTTAGTTTTATTTGACTGTAAACACTCCTAAATTCGTATGTCCCTTATCCCTTTTTTCTTTATTTAAAGGAAACACATTTTCTTTGTAATAGGTAGAAGATTTTGAATAAAAAAGTGTTTTCACTTTAGATTTTATTAGTTTTCAAAAATTAATAGGGTTTTGTTAGTTTCCAAAAACTAATAGGGTTTTGTATGTGATCCAAAAAATTCAACACAATTTAGGTTTTTTCAGTTTTCAATCTCTGATTTTCCAACCTCATTTCATAATCGCACAACCATCCCATCGCCATATTGATTTTGCATGCCATAACTCTCTGAATTCAAAATGAGTAGTTGAGCTTTTATTTGTCTCTCATATATTGCAATCGATTTGCTCAAGAAGTTCCAAATCCATGATTTTGTTATTGGTCAATTGCTTTGGACCTTGCCCTTTTTACTCAAATTTGCAATGACACATCTTTAAATTTAAGTTTCTACTTTTCAGTAATGGTTGCTTCTTGCTTCATTTCTGTTAGACTATTCTTTATTAAATGAGGATATGTAGGATTTGAAAGATCAATACTCCTTAATGCTAGATGAATGGATGAAATTGAATTAAATTTCAGAAAGTGCTGATTATATATTTTGAAGTGCTTGCAATCCAGTAAAGTGAGCAGAAAGCAAAAAGGAGATTCAATGAGGAAACTATTGATTATTAGGCATGAGTTGAAGTTGATTAATATAACTAGTGAAATTAGGGATTTGGATCAAATGGTTGCAACTTTTTTATCTGCCAAAAGAGAAGCTAATCATTGCAACTTTTGGCAGCTACACACTATTCCATTGAAAAGGATGTTTAAAGCAAGTTTATTTTGTAAAGTTGGTTAAAATGATAAGCCTTAATTATATGAAAATCCACTTGTTGGAGAGGATTCTGCTGCCCACGTTGTTAGTCTTCAATCTCTGGTTTTATGTTGCTTATACATACCGATATCCTTCCCTTTCCACGTTCTTTAATTTTGCTTCATATTACTCAATTTATTGGCTGTATGAAATATAAAGTTGGTCTGAATATGAATCAAAATGGAATTGGTATTGGAGAAAGAATATACACTTGAACTTGCCTAAAATTTAGCATCAAAATGCATCTTTAGTTCTTTCATTATGTAACCACAGTCCTTTCAGAATGTTAAAAGATGGGATCTTTCTATATTTCCCACAACTAAAAGGATCTCTGATTGGCATTCCATTGTTAAACAGCAACTGTTCACTCCTAAGTATTAACAGCAACAATCTATGCATATTATTCCTAAAGGAAGACAAACCAAAGGAGTTACAAATAAGATTAAAATAAACCTCTGTTGGGTTACTAATAAAGAAATGGATACTCCCAATCAAAATGGATGATACACTAATAGATTCATATTGAAGGCACAACTTGGGTGGGCTAAATTTGATTCTATGCATTAAGTAAATTGACAATCATGTTTCGAACAATGTTCTCTTCTGTATGCATGAATCACGTGGTTGAAACATCTAACAAGAGACATGTCCAGCCCTTGTATTTACTAATAAACAGAAAATGCAATTATGCAAATGCACATGAATCCAAGCAAAATACAAGCATGGAGAACATTATAAATTCCACAAACTTATGAATCAGATATCAAAGCACCCGCAAATGAATGTGTTAAGCCTCAGGATTTCGGTGGCTTAAAGAAGGTGTTTTGGGCAGTCAGAGAAAGAAAGGGAAAATGAAGTAAAGCGGCAGAGAATGAAATTATTCGTTAATTGATTCAATAACGGTTCCAATACAATTCAGGCACTTTATACAATAATTAGCAACCTCTGAACAAAAGCAACAAAGTAATTGACAAGCAATCAAATTCCAGCTCAGCAACTGATTCTCCCCCTTCCTCATGAATATCTACTTCAGGATAGGCTGTCCTCACTCATGACAGTATGCAAAGGGAAAAGGAAGCTGCAATAATATGCTTTATTACCACCGATTGGGACTTCACGCTAGGTAAAGAGGTACAAAAGGGAGCTAGTAAAGAATTAAACTTGGCTAACCAGAGCCTAATCAAAGCACTGAGCACATAGACATGTATCCTAATCCATTTTACATAGCAACAAGCATTATGCAAGTGTAGAAACAATGCAAAGCGCTGAGAGAAAAAAAAAATTATACTTCTTTTAGCAAAAACAAGTCACAGAAGCTTTCCTTTGTATCACAGAGAATTCCAATGTTTTCATTCGAAGCCTATGCATCTGCAAATCAAAGCATATATAATCAGGATGAGCGTTCTCTACATACAAGAAATGATTAATTTTTTATCATTGAAAACCAGCCAGTGAAATCAGTACCTAGGATATTAGCTTGGGCTATTGGGCGGACTAGTTAAGAATATTTACGAGTTCTTATGAACAAGGGAATTGAAACCCTCTTCTTTAACACTAGTGTTACCAGGATTAATGTTCAAGCTCTGTTTCTTCTCTGCATTACTTCCATTATCAAGACCCTTCTCAAAATGAACTGAATTGTTGTGGGAGTTACCATTGTTCTTGGCAATTTCAGCAGAAGCAATTCGCTCGATATTCTTAGGTGAACCGATGACGGTTCCATCGACGTTTTCTCTTTCCCGTTTCCCAAAATTCCCAGATCCAGAAACCTCCACGGATTCCACCTCCTTCCTTTTTGCCACCAGCGCAACGTGCTCCAACGCCTCCCGAGCTCTCTTCCTACAAACAGCCGCTTCCCTTACCCTCCTTTCAGCTTCCGCCCTCGCCACAATCACCGCCTTGGCCATGGAGGAAGCCGCAATCTTCGCTGCGCAAAGAAGAACCGTGGCCATTTTCCTGTCAATGGTCCGATTATTGGTTTTATCGAGATGGAAGAAGGAGAAATTGGGATCAGCACAAGGGGGGCAGAGGAAGGGAAAAGAAGAAGGAGGGTGGGAGGGGACACAGTGGGAGTGGGTGAAGGAGGAGCAATTGGAGCAAGAGAGGCGCTTGGAGGGGGGAGGAGGGGAAGAGTCGTAGAATGTGAAGCAGGAAGGACAGAAAAAGGAAGGGTGGAGACGGAGAATACAGGAGGTGCAGAGAAGGCGATATATGCCTCGGAGACGTACGTGGTGGAGAATCCAGGTGTCCTTGGAGCTGCAGTTGCCGCATTCTCCGGTGGCGTCGCCGTTGATGCCGGGAGTTGTATTGGGTTTTGATGTCATTGGGATTTTCATTTTCTAAAGGAGAGAACGGAACGATACAGTTGCTAGGAGTGAATTCTGGGTTTCACTCGGCTGTGGTTGTGGTGGTGGTGGCGGTTGCCGAGGAGCGAGGGGCTTATGAGAATTTTGCACTTGAAGCTCTCGCAGAAATTTGAGAGAGCGAACAAAGAGGGAGACAAACGCGACGTCCTAATTGATTGGTTGCAGAGACGACGTCGCATGAAAGTTTAAGGAAACCAGAAGTCATGAACGACATCGTTTTAACGAGAGGATTGATCCCCGTAAGAACTACGTCGTATAGTCTTTGGTGACGAGACTTGAGCATCATTTTCTTGCATAAAAGAACAGAGACAGGAGGAATTTTTGAATAAAAAAGTAGCGATAAGAACTAAGGCGATAAAAAGGAAATAAAGACAATTGAAAGCCACTTTCACAGGAAGAGCCAAAGACCCTTTTCTAATAATGTCGAACAGTACATTTTCCAAGTTGATTGAGGTTCAGGATTTTTTTTTTTTCAGTGAACTCCATTGATCACATTCTTCAGTCTCCAATAAAATTAGATGTAAGAGCTTGTGATTCAATCTTGCATATAATTTAGTTTTTTTATTAGGCCTATGATGTCTGTGCAAGTAAAGGGTTGCATGGGCTTAGAAGCCTTATGTCTGTCCAAAACTCAACGCCCACAGAATTGGGTCACTACAATTTGATTTCAATCTGTACTCGAAAACTTCGTATGATGCAACTTTTTAAATGACTAAACTGCTAAACTCAAGAGTACGACTGAAGAACATCTAAAATGAAAAGCCTTTGTTACATCAAGCACTAACACGCTTCCCTGGCATTATTTCCATGGTCAGTGTTTGTATTTTGAGCTACATCAGGAGTTCTAGTTAAAAATACATCTACCAAAGAATACGGACTACAAGAACTATCCTGCGATGCTAAGATTGCTTCCCATGGCTCAGGTTTTTTGTCATAACATTGCATGCTTTCGTGTATCCTCAGTTTCAGCCTTACGACTCTGGTCCTTTGATGTCATCCTTATTGATGAGATATGTGAGCGTTGTGTAACATTTACAGATTCTGACAAAAAAAAAAAAAATTGGTTAGCTGAATACATCAAATCGCATCATAGTAACTCCAAAGACTCATCTAAAAACATCCAGTGCATGTGCATGCTTATATAGAAAAGAAAGCTGGCCTGGACAGTTTGTTGACCAATATTTCAGAAGCACTAAGTAGCTGGATATGTATGGCTGTATATGGACTTCAGAATAGACATTGAAAGCAACACCTAAAAAATTGCACATCAAGTTTTATGGATAATAGGATTAAAAAATGAAATACTAAAGAAAGATAATAAGGAAAACCTGTCATTCTAGGTGAAGATATGACATGGGGCAAGTCAAAATTAAGATTTTGTATTATAAAGTTTTTGCAAGTGACTAATACTTACAGTGCCTAACACTTTATAAACGCTCCTCTAACACTATAAAAGCTCTTTGCAGGTGGATTTGTTGTGTCCAAGACCCTTGCATCTACTGCACTGGAGCTGACGTTTAACTACATCTTGTGGTCCAGATTTCTTTGTAGTGGGTCGTCCTGGAGGGCGACGGGTTGGAGGAGGGGTTACAATTACTGTAACCTGGGAAGAATCTTTCTGGATGGGCCAGTCCAAATTTGGTATAGGGTGAACTGATTCTGAATAAGTTAATCTGTAGCTCTCAGTCGTGAAGTATCTTGAGCAATATTCATATGGGCTCCTACCAATGCAACTAATGACTGCAACAGCATGGCAGCAAGGTAAACCAGTTATCTGCCACCCCTTGCAACTACAATCCCATCGATCAATATCAACCACTTCAACTGATTCACCACGAACCTCAAATGTGCTACCAGCTGAAAGTAGCACTTGAAGGGAGCGAGCCTTTAAGCTCTCCTTTTCCAGTTTTTCCTCCATGGATGGAGTTAACCTTGTCATCCAAAGATCAGATTCTGCACGCTGTGTGTAAATCAACTCCATAATCTTAGCCCGTATTGCATCAACCATCTGCGTTATTGGTAACTCATGAGCATCTGATGCCCAACTATAGAACATCTCCCCAAAGTTAGCCATCATATGGTTATATCTAGCACCTTGAAAGAATGCATTAGCCCACTTTTGAGGCTCACTTTGTACGATCCAATTATAAGCATCTAGTGAAATGCTTTTAATGCTTTCTATGCACCTCTGAAACACTTCAGGCCTAGGTGCATAAGCAGCAGAGTACAAATCCTCAACCATGAGTCGCTTCACCTCATGAGAAAACTGTCCCTTCAAATCTCGAATAAGTTGCTCAGTCAAGTAACGAAGGCAATAGCCATGAAATGATCCCTCAAATATATCGGCAATTGATTCCTTTAAACCCTTCTGTCTGTCAGCCACAAATGTTAAGAGACAAGATGTTGACAGTGCCGTTTTCAGTTGTAGTAAAAACCAATGCCAATTATCATCAGTTTCTGCATCTACGACAGCAAAAGCCACAGGAAATACACCATCATCCCCATCAGCAGCTGTTGCAGCTAATAATGTGCCTTGATATTTTGATTTCAATGGTATACTATCAAGGAAAAGGAGAGGTCTGCAACCTTGAAGAAAACCATATAATGAGGCATGGAATGAGATAAACAAGCGCTGGAAACTCGAGTCTTCCTTAGTGGTAAAAGTAGCAAGACTGCCTGGATTAGTCTCTGTTATCTTTTCACAGAACAAGGGTAACTGATTATACGCCTCTTTATATGAACCTTGAAGTTGTTCTTTTGCAATTTCTTTTCCACGCCATGCCTGAAAATAATTGAGCTGGATCCCATACTCTTGTTTTATGTCATTGACAATATCCTTGGGCTTGTAATTTGGAAAAACTTTCAACTTTTCCTTAATGATGCTAGCCACCCAGCTCCTAGTTGCCTGATGCCCCGTTGTCACTACAGATCCTTCACATGAATGTGTTGGATTCATCTTTTTAATACATATTAGTTGAGTGGTCGACAATCTTGATGCGTGAATTCTCCAAGGGCAACCTTCTGCTTTGCATTTAACAGTCACACGATGACTATCATTCTTCTTATATCTAAAAGCAAACTGATGTGCAATGGCATATTTACGCAATGATTCACGAAATTCATGAACACTGCTAAATCTTTGACCCACTCCAGTAATAGTATTTTGCCACTGTTGTGCACCTTTACCATGCCTATCATCAGTGGAACCAACAAGAGAAAGAATAGGTGAAATGTCAAGTGGTTGATCAAGCTGTGCCTCATCAATATGAACATCAACCTGATTCGTATCAACTACAACATCAAGAGGTCCAGCAAGTTGGATGGCAGATTGCATGGTACCATCCACAACCACATCCACAACAGCCATAGGTGCATCAACAGGAGGTACTGCTTCTGACAAAGTAGTTCTGCTTGATCTACAAAACAAAAGAATAAACAAATTTACACTAATCCATTCAAAGACAATGATGTATTTTAGCTTAGAAATGGAGAAGACTACCTACTGGCAGGCAAGTTTGAGACTTCAGGCAGAATGTTATCTTCCAATATTACATAAATGTCAGTGGTGACAGAATCCCCATGAAACTTTATCATTCGCTTTAGGTCCTTATCATTCGATATAGTAATGAGGGTTTTCCTATTTCCTGGGAGAAAGTACTTGAGAGAAATGTTATTGATGCTACAGTTAAACATTTCAGCTACTTCCATCTTGAAGTCATTAAAATTCATTTGGTCATCAATGTCTATAGCATGTGCATCACCACCTCTATAGCATAATGAACCATCCTTATCAGTCTCAAACTCGCCCCCCAACTGGCAAATTGCTATTAATTTAGTCTCTTCCATGACCTGTCAAATCAAATACATCATTAAGTTGGTTCAAATAATTCAGAGCAAAACAAAGTGCGGCAGCACATTGACAACACAATTCCATAAGAGACAATCTAATCTAGCAAAAGCAGCCATAAGATCTTGATAAGCAAATATTTTCACACAGAAATTGTCATGATATCCAGAACAACAATAGGATAAGAACAAACTTATAGTTAAAAGCTTCACTGAGCTGAAGGACAAGAAGAAAAAACTGACGCTGAAATCTCTATATCTTGAGAATCATCAAGCTTTAAACTCAGGCGATCCGTATTATGTAATTTAAGAAAACCTGCCAAATTTCAAAATGCCAAAACAATAATGAGCTAAAAAAATCTCAGCTTTAACTATTCAAAGAAAGAACTAACCGTCTCTCCAATTCAAATCAGTATACCCACATGCCCAGCAAATCGGTTCATATAAAACGGGCTAATAGTCAAATAATTAATGATAATCCCATCCAGACCCGAAAATTTTGACGCAAAAATTCCACAAAGAGCATCCAAAGAAAAAGGGCAAAACCTAAACTAACAAACCAAGAATAGGGAAACCCTAGAGGGTATAAGAACAAAATCAGGAATATACGGCGAATACAGAAGGAAAGTTGTTACCTTTGGTTCCATATGAGGAATAGAGAAGCAGGAGAGCTTACAATTAGAAGTACCCAAAAATCCCAACTCAAGTAAAATACGTGCAATTCCGTATTTGGATCGAAACTGAGGTTTCGCCTCACCTAATCATGTGCAGCGAGCTTGTCTGACTACGTTTACAAGTAGGGGACGCTCATGGGTTTCTCTGCCCATAATCTCTGTTACGGTTCGAACTTTTAGCCCATATGGATGGCAGAAGAGTAGCCACGTACGCAATTGTACGGATAATCTCTTGGATGGGTCCCTTATGAATTGTTTTCGTTTTAATTAAATTTTAAATGATTTTTCTTTATTTTTAAAAATAGATAACTTTTTTTAACTATTAAAATTTATTAGTGAAACTATTTATTAATAAAAATAATTAATTCCAAAATACAAAAAAAATTATTTACCTATTAATTCGGTGATGGGAATATATTCTATAACTTAATATTCTCTATAAAATTTAATAATAAATTATTTGTATTTAATTATAATTAATCTGGATAAAGTTTTACTATTTGTAAATTTCTGCTATTACTAGCACTTATAATTAAAAAAAATTAACAACTAATTATTTATAATTACCTTTCGAAACCAAAAAATTCTGCTATTATTATAAAGTGTGTGTGTGTGTGTGTTTTTTTTTTTCTAATTTTAAATAACTTTTAAGTTAGAAGGACTCTATTTATTGATGTGAATTAAATGATGAGAATAATATAATTAAAAAAAATGAGAAAAAAGAAAAAGATACAATAGCTTAGGCAAAAGAAAACACATAAAGGCAGGACAAGACTAGAAGAGCCAGTTTGAAAGGGACAGTTTTGAGGACACACACACAAAGCGACAATCTTAAATCTCAAACAATTCCCAAGTTTTTGAAGATTTGGTGAAAGGGTTTATTCATACTATTTATAAATTTTCTGTTTGGTGATCTTTCTAATCGTTTGTAAGTCTAGTCTCTAAAGCTTAATTATTAGATTAAGCTACTGATTACCAATAGTGATTTGATTTAGTGCTAATCAAAACCTAATCTTCATAGGTGATTTTACTGGGAAAATTTTGATGTTTTCACCCACAAGTGTAATATCATTATATTTAAGAACAGGTAGAATCAGTCATTCTATGACTATGAGAATGGCAATCAGCTATCTGAAACAAAACACCACTACCTTTTGTGTTTATATGGACATTTTCCAAAATCAACAAAGTTCTCTTCAGTGGAATCATAATGTTGATGAACTTCTGTATGCTGAAGCTCTGTCACACAATGCTCTACTCAACAGCAAACGTCATGTTAAAAGAGATTTGATAAGTAGTCACATAAAATTCAGGCATTATCACATAGCTATCATCACCTCTAGCAAAACATATATGAAATACAGAAAGATGGTTGATTGTTCAGCAGTTAATAAAAAGCTGGAAAAGAGGCTTTCTTCGTTCATGCACCAACTGGAACTGGAACTGGAAGAGGCCTCAATGACGGCCAATGAAAATTTTTGCAACAAAATGATTGACACTAGATACCTGCTCTCAAAGAATTCAAATGGATAGAACAATAATGCCAATTATGCTGACGAAGCCAGAAATTCTACCTCCTTTTTATTTATTTATTTGGATAAAGTTAGCTCCGATTAGGGTTCAAACTTGAAAGTCAGCCCTAAAGACAAATCTAGTACCCCTAAGCTAAAACTCATCGCGTTTTGTTCTCATTAACCACTTAACTGAATCCCAATCAGTATTAAACCTAAGTGAGAAAAGGGTTCCAATGAATAGCCGGAAAAGTATTTGAAGGTCATGCTGGTTGAAGAGAGCAATAGAAATAGATATTTATGATGCACTAATAAAGAAAATAAATCAGTATCCAGATAAGATGCTAAGGAAAAGGATAAAAAAAAAACTATTTGATTTTTTCAAATGTCACCGAAACAGCCTCTCTGCCCAATGAAAAGGGAAGGGGTGGTAGCCTAGATAGATTACCCCTTGTGCTCTAGGGGTGCCCCCTTCTCAATGACTTGGACATTAATAGTGCTAAACAGGACGAAAGTTGTTCCTTTTCTACTTTTCATAACAGGGAGGGAAGGATTTTGGGGCCTGTTCAGGGGTAGTAGTGTTCTCCTAAGAAAATTTTGAAATCAAATGAAATTGAATTGCATTCTAAGCATGGTGAATAAAACCATCTTACCAAAGCATGGTTTATATTGTCTTTAATTTCCTTGAAAATACATCTAATTATATATCTCATCGTCCACTTGAAAGTTGAGAAGGCAACACAATGGTGGAAGAGCCTTCAGTCTTTATGTTAGTGTCTTATCCGCCACAATACCATCATCACCATACTAATTTTGCATACTATTCTATTACTTTTATCTTCCCAGTGTTGCCTCTATTTTTTTATTAGGTCCACTATGTGCTACGAACAATTCAATTTCATTTTCATTTCTTTATACTCTCACCATTCCTAGGGTCTTAATATCATTTATGTTTTTTCTTTTTAATTTTAATATGTTTCAATTATAAAAACTCAATAAGAATAAAAAACTTTATTTTTTTCAACTTCAAAACCTAAATCCAAATGGGGCTATTTGATGCATGGTCTCAAGAGTGTTCAAATTATATCAGAAGTAATAGCGAGACGAATGTTGCTAAAGTTTAATGATGGACATTAACTCACAAGAAGCATGCTAAATATTCATGGCTGTGCTAAATCAAGGACGATAAATCCTCAGACAAGGCTAACTTTTCTGCAAAGCCTTCTCAGGATAAAGTACACATCAAGTTATACACAATAGGCACCATATGAATAAGTTTTGGTGGTCAATGAAGGAAAACTGCAATAGAATCTACGTCTTAACAAAAGGACAGATGGGCACACTTAAAGCGTGATAGTTTCAACCTTAGTGGTAATCTATCACTATTTTATATTGTCATAAGCAGCTATATTCTGGGGTTCACATTCAGGACTGAAAAGGCGGACCAGGAGAGCAGAGGTTGAACTCACAGAAATAGCTCCACAAGTAGCCCAGCGAAGGCTCCTAGGAACTGTAATTCTAGGACCTGCATGAGAATGCAAAAATGTTTCAGGTTTAACCAAAATAAGAAATCACAAATCACTGAACTATTGCTAACCACAGCCACAGGCAAAAATCAAAACCAAACTAGGGAAAGAAAAATGGATAAAGCAATTGCTTCTGAATAAGGTAGAACATAACTCGCAAGTATCCATAAAGTACTCTTCCGTACAGTATAGTCTGGTGTATTTTCTTCGTTTGTTTTTTCAATTTTGAATACAATACTCCATTTTACCTTCCCTTCTGTTTTTCCATTTAACTTCCATATCTAAGAATTTAGAGAATCCTAAACAAGTATCTGACTATGCAATACGATTCTGATAAAAACCGTAAGGCTTACCAGACAGCCTGTAGCTCATACTTTTGCCAGAAATTAAACCTGGGCGATGCAAAAGAGCTCATACTTTTGCCAGCAGGCAAAGTACTAACCTATAGTGGCCTGTAGCTTTCCAGACCATTGGACGTGATTGTACTCATTTACCTACAACAAGTCTATTGTTGCAACACCATAAACTCGAGTCAGTGGGAGTCAATAATCAGATATTTCAATTTGGAACCTCCTTGCAAATCACTATCCATGCCATCTCCTTCCAGATTCACTGTTTTTAAGACGTATATTATTCATCTTTGAATTGTCCGTTACTTTACTGGAACCTACTGTAGAGATGATTACCTATAAGATTTCTGTAGAACCAAAATTTTCCCAAGTTTTGTATGACGAACTCTTATTTGCAAGATTCATATGCTAGAATATCAACAATTAAGAACACAAACAATCCAAAACCAAGATGCTGCATATGCAAAACAGCAGTTAAATTAAAATAGACAGGTTCAGTCATGAACAAACTTGAAAGAAATCTATTAAAATTGAAGAATTATAAAGGTTAAAAGAAATGGGATAGGGATAGCAGAACATACCATAATGCAACCTACAGAGAACCCAGAATCCTAATGCTCCTCCAACAGAAAAAATTCCAGCTGTCTGCCTCATTAGTCTGGAACAAGGTTTAGCATCTGATCTCATCAGCTCACCATCTGAGAACCCACAGGAGCGCCTCAAAGCCATCTGTTGATCTGCCAATTTAATTCAAAAAAATTTCAAAGACTGAACCTGCCACAAGCATTTACCATTCTTCAAGTTAATGGCCTAATCCTATTAATATAAACGTTGAGAAGGAACTGAATTTGGAACCCAAGAACCACCAGACTAGAAAGCTCTGAGATGCAATCAAATATATTAAACATACAATTTATGACGTATAAGACTATTTTAGAGCTCATAATGTTTTTCTAAAATAACACCATTTCTCATAGCGCCATTTTGTCGAACACTTGGATTCCAACTTATTCCAAACCATAAAATCCATTACCATAAAAAAAAATTTCAAAATAGGAAGCCACCTCAAAAAACAACCGAGTATAGGATTCACTGAGGAAGCGAAGAGATTTGAGTTTTCCAGCAGGGTAAGTACCGGGGGTGCCGCAACGCCTCCAATGGTGTGAGCAACCAAAGACCACTGTGATTTTCAAAATGGGCTGAGAGGTTTTGGGTTTATGATGAAAACTCTTGAAGAGTTTTAGAACCCACTCTACTCCAATCACAAGTGGGCTGAACCCAGCATATTCCCAAAAGCTCGACCACCACCTCTGTCTTTTTAGTTGCCATGACAGAGTCAGAAGTTGCGCATTATTTAGCTCATAATAATGAAATTAATTTTAATTTCTCTATTTTTAAAATAAATTACATAATTCTTTTTTTTTTTTCATATCTATATAAATATTCTATTAATTTTAGAGTTATGATTATCCTATTCTCTGTTTGGATGGAAAAAATAAACTGAAGGAAAATAAAATAAAAAAGAAAACAAGGGTGAAGAATAATATACAAGAATTACTATTCATTTTCTTTATAATTTGTTTTACTATTGAAAAAGTTACTCTCTTTTCTTTTCTTTTTCTTTTTTTTGTTCCTTAATATCTAAACAAAAGAAGGAAAACATTTTTTTTCATTATTTTTATTTTCTAGTCTTTATTTTTTTTCCCATTTAAAAGTTATCCAAACAAGGCCTCACAGTATCCAATCTGTGATTGTGAATGGACAAAGACACCAAGTAATATCAATCTAAGGATGGTCTTACATAAGCATTTTGGTATCATATGTAGTTATGTACTCTATTGTCTGTCTTTTAGAAACTTCCAAGAAATTTCCACTGCCAAGACAAAGAAAGTAGTGAACAGAAGAACGATTTTAGCTTATTAGCCGAAGTAGACATCATTTTCAACAAGAATCCGAAGCTTCCTTGTGCTGATATTTGTCAGAAATAGCAAAGACCGTAATTGTAATTAATGCATACTTTCTGTGTTGCATGGTACATTATTGCATGGAGCTATCAAAATCAACCTCCCACGCGTTTGACAGAAGCGTGAACACTATTAAGAATACCAAGAATCCACTTCCCAGCTTTGAGGAAAGTCATCATTCTTCATCTGCTTCACTCTATTAAGCTCACGCTAAGTCGTCTCTTTGCTTCTGTTTTATCCCATCTCAGGTTTTTCTGGTGTTAGATTTTTTATATGTATATATGTTGATTTTGATGATCAAGAAGTTGTAATAATGACCCTTGTATTTAACTTTTCAAACTGTGATGATACTGTTTTTGTTACTTTAATCAGAAGATAATTTATAGGCTCTCAGTTCTGCTTGTGATTAAATGCCTCTGGACTTCTGTCGTTGAGTTCCCACGAATTCCATGAATCCTCTTGTGGGTGTGTGATGGACAATAAGGAACTTAACCTGTCAGGGTCTTTGCTGATTTTACTTATATATTTGATGAATGTGTCAAGAAGTTGTAATAGGGGAATTCCAGCTTCAAATATAAGCATCTCCTTCCTATTGATTTGATTTGTCCAGCTGAGTCTTTTTGTCATATTTTCTTGCAGGAGTTTACAAAATAATGGGGAACCAAATTCTTGAGTTGGCATTTTGTTTCTGGGTTTTGACAAGCCTACTTCTTGCTGCTTCCTCTGATGGACTGGTGAGAATAAGTCTGAAGAAGCGTCCTCTGGATCTTGATAGCATTAATGCTGCTAGATTTGCAAGGCAGGAAGGAAAATTAGGAGTTGGAGCACAAAGCAGGCTTCATAATTCAGATATAGATGTAGTACCTCTTAAAAACTATTTGAATGCTCAATACTTAGGAGAAATTGGTATTGGCTCGCCCCCACAGAAGTTCACTCTCATATTTGATACTGGCAGTTCCAATCTTTGGATTCCATCATCAAGATGCCACTTGTCTGTGAGTTCTATTACCTTTCATAGTGTCCTAAAAAACAATATCAGCTACTGACTCACAAGTACTTGCAGATTGCCTGCTACTTCCATTCTAGGTACAAATCGAGTCGGTCCAGTACATACACTAGGAATGGTAATAAGATATGTGCTCTCCTGAGATTTATGTACCTGGAATACTGCAAACTTAGAGCTAAGTATATTCTTTGCCAAATGTTTTTCAGGAACAGCTTGTGAAATACAGTATGGATCTGGATCAATTGTGGGTTTCTTTAGTCAAGATGATGTTAGAGTTGGAAATCTCATTGTCAAGGATCAAGTAGGTTTTTAGTTCAATGTGTGTACTGTACAATCTGGACATCATTTGTATTCTGCCAACAACAATGTGGGTACACCTGTTCTTAATCAGGTTTTCATCGAGGCTACGCGAGAAGGAAGTCTTACATTTGTCTTGGCAAAGTTTGATGGAATTCTTGGGCTGGGGTTTCAAGAAATCTCAGTTGGGAATGCTGTTCCACTGTGGTAAAACTATTCTGTCCATTTTTTTCTTAGATTATGCTAGCTTTCTTACCAGTAGCACATTGGAAGCATTAATTCATTGTAAGAATGCAGGTATAATATGATGCAGCAGCGCCTTGTAGGCGATGATGTCTTCTCATTCTGGCTCAACAAGGATCCAGAGGCTGCAGAGGGTGGTGAGATTGTTTTTGGTGGTGTTGATGGAAAACACTACAAGGGGAAACATGTATACGTTCCAATTACTCAGCAAGGTTACTGGCAGGTAGGAAAATATTTTCTTTTTTCAGATAATCTGAGATGTCATTTCATGTGAAATGAAGGATCTTTGCTGTTTTCAGTTTAGCATGGGAGATTTTCTAATCGGAGGTCATTCAACAGGTAACTCATTTTCAAGTCACATCTTTGGCTTAGAAATGCAGCAAACTGATATCTGTCTTTCACATAAAAATTCCTAGTTGGCTCTCAAGTTTCTGAACTAGACATTCAGCTTAATGAAAGATTTTGTTTAGAAAGTTGAATGGAAATTCAATAAACCTTATTAATATTTCAAGCATGTTATTGTTTTCTCAGGTGTCTGCCAAGAGGGTTGTGCTGCAATTGTGGATTCAGGAACATCCCTTCTTACTGGTCCAACAGTATGTTAATTATTTCATCTTTTCATCGATCATTTATTGTTTTAGAGACAATATATATAATTAATTAGCTGAAACTTTGTAGGCTATTGTGACCGAGATCAACCATGCCATTGGAGCTGAAGGGATTGTGAGTGCAGAATGCAAGGAAGTGATTACACAATATGGAGAGTTAATATGGGATCTACTGATTTCAGGGGTGTGGCTAACACTTAATTTTCTTATGCTTTCTTATGTTATTTAATCTTTAGATGCATTTCCTTGGTAGATGGATTGAAATTTTATATTGTATCTTCAGGTACAACCTGGTAAAGTATGTTCCCAGCTTGGTTTATGCAATTTCAAAAGGGCTCAGTATGTGAGGTAATGGAGTTCAACGTTCTAATGTCTCTCTTTTTCTTTTCTTTTTTTTTCTGCAACTTCGTATTACATGCCATGCCATAGACTTTGGCAGCCATTGATTGTGTGCATGGCTATGTTGGTGATTTTGTCCAAAGAGTATCCTGGATTTACCGTGAAACATGATTATTTGCAGCACTGGGATTGAATCGGTGTTGGAGAAGAGAAACGAGGAGGAATCTTCTGCTGGGGATGATCTTCTATGCACAGCCTGCGAGATGCTTGTCATTTGGGTCCAGAATCAACTAAAACAGAAGAAGACAAAGGAGGCTGCACTCAACTACGTGAATAAGGTGACTTGTTCTGCAAACCTCACCTCTATTCAGAAGACAGTTTCTGTATGTGGTGTTAATTTCTGGGAACGATCCTTGACACAGTTATGTGATAGCCTACCAAGTCCAATGGGAGAGGCAGTGATAGATTGCAAGAAAGTTTTAAACATGCCAAACCTCACTTTTACCATAGGAGAGGAACCTTTCAATCTCACTCCAGACCAGGTTCGTTTCACTTCTACTTTGTGATTACTTCTGGAACTTAGTGCATGATGAGCAGCATCTGAAATTTCACCAAAAGAAGTAAATCTTCTGTGCTAACAATCTTAGTTGCTCATGCTTATTTCTCCTATTGAAAACAACTTCTTTATCTGCAGTATATTCTGAAGACTGGAGAAGGCACTGCAGCAGTTTGCATCAGTGGGTTCATGGCTTTTGATATACCTCCCGCAAGAGGTCCTCTCTGGTATGCAATATTTTTCTGGGTTTATGGCCAAATACAGCTGATCTTTTATGTTTTGTTTTGTCACTGAATTGGCTGCTCACAGGATACTTGGAGATGTTTTCATGAGAGTGTACCATACCGTGTTCGACTTTGGTGATCTTAAACTGGGCTTTGCTGAGGCTGTTTAGTAAGCAAAACCCTTGTCGTGAGGATACATATTATGATCAGATGCTGTGGTGGCAAAAATAGTTAACAGTATTGATATAATGATCTGTATAGAGGTTTGTGCTTTGTTTATGTGTGTTAAGACGATAAATGGTTATGTTGAGAACTTTTTGCTTTCAAATTCAAATGAATTTTTGCAGGTCAAAAGCATTCCACTAACAGAGAGTAAAATTATCTTAATATTATCCTGCAACGAATAGATGATGTAGCAGTCCAGACCAGCCATTTCACTTATTTATTCCACTGAAGATTTTAATGGGAAGATCTTCGCTTTCATATGAACCAAGCCCATGATATTCGTAAAAGAAAGTGCTCAAATAAAGCCCTTCGAAAATCAATATCTACATTTACAACACATGCTGCATGCCAAATCTTTCACACAGATAGAACCTTGTATTAAAGAAAGCTTCTAGATAGTTCTATATCAACTTATAATTATGTTTGCAATAAAATAATCTACGCTAATCTCAGAATATTCAAGATAAGTTAAAAAAAAGTATTCAAATATAATTTTCAGACCCATTAACAATGAACAAGCTTGAAATTCCAGGCACTGGGCACAGAATACAAATCATCGACCAATTACATGAGAACATTACACACTTGGAGTAGTGCTAATTTCCCGTTGCAGGGTCAAATTTTACGGTTCTTCATCGCTATCATTGCCAAACACTGAGGCTACTGCAACTTTCGGCTTCTTTGCAGAACCAGTTGGCTTCTACAAAGTATGTGACAAGGCAACAAATCAACAGACTTAAAAAGGTAATAAAAGTAACTTCTGTTCCTTTTCAGGTTCCAAGATTCCATTTAGTATACTTTTTCAAGAACGTCATATAATGAACAAGAAAAGGCTATATTTTGGCTGGTAAATGAGGTGAATGAGCATCAACAAGTTCAGGTTCGGTTCACTTATATTCATCGACCTCAAGCTTAAACCATGTTCAAATTTTATGGTCCACGATAAGTGGCCCACTGAAAAGCTATTGAGAAACTATATAAAAAAAATTGCCTATTATTTAAATAGCCTATTTACAATTTGATATTAAGATTTATTAACCTCAGCAAACTCTCATGTATGGATGCAAGCTGCAAATAAATGAAGGGCCACCATAGTCATACCTTAGAAGTGCCACCCTTAGAAGTAAACCCAAATCTCAAAGCCTTACGGTGATCTTGATCAGCAAGTGCAGTTGCACTTCTCAGTGAATTGGTTATCTGACCAGATCCAGATTCTTCCACTTGCTGCTGCTGCTGTTTATGAGCACCCGCCCTACATTGCATTAAAAAAAGCAAAAAAGATTAAGGAAATCAGGCCTAAAGATGATGAAAAATGCTAAAAGGCTAAGGTTAAAATCAAGGGAACAAAGTTTGAAAATTACATCTGAGCAATCTTAGCCATCTCCTTCTCTTGTCGTTGCAGTTCTCGCTTTTGCCGATCATCACGACTGCTAGAACCATGCATCTCTCTCATTTCTTTGAAACGCTACAAGTTTCATCCAAGAATGTCAAAATTTTGGCCAAAACATGAAAGTCATACTGTGGACAAAAAGAAAATTCAGTAATCTGCCAAGATAAGGAAAAAAACCTTTCTGTGGTTGTGATCATATGAACTTAAATGAGCTTCAAATTCCATAGCCAATTTATACTGTTTGTTGCAGAGATCACAATAGAACACCTTCCTTATTTCTTTCACCTCAGTTTGAATTTTCTGCTCCCGTTCTGCTAACACCTGAATTTTCAGAATGTGCACGAAGCAGGCAGTAGAAGCCACCAGGTAATAAAAACTGCAGGAAATTCTCAAGAGCTTCCAAAGTTGATGTTCCCCTAGGATATAATTCCCATCAAAAGACATGCATATAAGCTATATGCTGCCTTCTGCTATTAGATGTGGGTTTCAGAAAAAGTAAAGCATCAACCTCAATATGTTTTCTACTAGTCAAAATATTTATGGTGATTTCCATTACTTTATAGGCTTACCTCCCGTTTCTTCACGTGTGCCTCTGTTTCCTCAATCTCAACATCCAGTTTTTTTCTCTGGATATTTTCTTCTGAAGTGAAAAAATCATCTTCTTCTTGTTTTCCAATTCCTAACTTTGAATCTCTAATCCCAGATTTTATTGGCTCAACTATTCCTGAACAAAAAACCCAAAGAGTGAAATTCAGAACGAGATAGTTCAAGGAGAAATTCCAAAGAAGTCATCAATTGAAAATACTCCAATATATTAAAATGAGAGAAGGCCACTCTTAATGAGAAAAGCACACACACCTTCAGAGACATCTTCGTAAGTTTATATGGGGGAAAAAAGAAGAAGAAAAAAAAACAGTTTCCAGAACCAGAAAATATGAATCCCATAGAAGTCACTTGTCAAAATCATTTTAGCAGAAAGTCACACTACACAGCATACAAGTATCTCAGGAAACATCCAGATTCCAAACATACCTTGCTCATCCTTCCCAAGACCTTTCCCTTTCCAACCCATTTTCTGAAGAAGCCTAAACCCAATGTTAGATGCTGTCAACTTTGTGTCCAGTGATGCCTGTTCAACATTATCCAGATCGACATTTTCTGTGGGTTTGTGATTAATAGGCAAGCGAAAATCTTCCACTGAATCCTCAATAAGAGAATCCTGATAATCACATAGGAGGAAATGAATACATGGCACATTAATACACTTATTGATGAATGGATAGACACTGATGCAGAAAATCTTTTGATAAATAGCAAAATAGTATATGAGGGACTCTTCCTAATTGAGCAATTCACGAGCACAAAATTTAGGCAGCCAACCAAAAAACCATACATTTACCAGATACGCAGAAAGAGCATGCAACTGTATGAATCTTTGCTTACATGTACCTTATCTTGTTGCCTTTCCTCTTCGAGGTTTGTTCCCCGTTCACCATTGTACCATCTGTTGTTCATTTGTACCACCTATATTGCAAACAAAAAAACTAACAAGATTATAAAGGTTTAATTAAGAAAAATAAGGATAGAAGAAAAAGAATAAAAACATCCTAATTAGGGTGTCGACATAGTGAAGTTACTGGCAATACAATTTCAAAAAGTCCATCCAATGCCTGAAATATCAGCTATAAGTAATTTACTTCACAATTCAAGAAAAAGAACAAAAGGGCTAACCAGAACAAAAGAAAAATCTTGTGCTGACTAACCTTGGTTTGATTACAAAGGAATGAATAAGAAACAGTTGCTTTGACCCATCCTAGCTTTTACCAGCAATAATAAGAAACACCCACAAATCTCAACCTTCTATACATCTCTCCAAGTTTTAAACCGATCCCTCCACTGGGTAAACTTGAAAGTTGAAATTACATAAAGAAAACTCAAAAAACTATATAGCAAAATGATTCTCCGTTCAAACTCATATCATGCTTTCAACTCCACGATCCACATAGCTAAAAAAAAAAATTCTCACGTCGAGCCAATTAGTTAATGGATGAATACGATTTTTAAAGTGAACAAAATTAGTAGCCAAACCAAGCAACGATTAGCAAAAAAAATTGAAATGAAACAGAATTGTAGCGAAAAAAAAATTAATCAAAATATGAATGAAGGCACGGAATTAGATTAGATTCAACAGGTATTGAATCTATGGAGGAAGAGAGAAAACTAGCCTGGTTCTGAGTTGTGATCCGTGTCTCTTCTCTGGAGCAGCGATTCTGTGGGTCGGGTAATGCTGCCTCAGCCGCAGCCCACCTATCTTTGGTTTTATTTCAACAGGACAGAGGGCTGAGTTGGTGAGGGCTGGTTTGTGCTAAATTATATTTTATTTGATAAAATATCTAGAGTAGGATTTTTATAACTGAAATCTTTATTCATTTTTTTCTTTATTAATTATATATATAAATGATTTTTATGATTATTTAAATTAGAATTTATAAATATATTGTATGTATTTATAATATTAAAATTATTAATTCGAACACGACTCGTTTAATTAATTACGTCAAAATATTCAATTTTAATTCGGACATATTATTAAACAGATTACCTTGTATAACTCATTTAAATAATTAAATTATTATTATATCATGTAATATGATACTACACGTTTAATTATATGTCATGTCGTATGTATAAAGGGATCGTAATTCTAATTTAACTTAAACCAATCTTAATGTGTTTGATGTCTTCCACACATTATTAATAAGTGGGTCATCTCTTCTTTTTTTACCAATACAGTGCTTAAATTTCATGGCCCTTGCCATAACCATTCAAAAAGAATTAATTCTCTTTTCTCTCCCCCTAAAAATAACTTCAAATTCAAATGCAGCCAAATCTGCTATAAATTCAGTAGCTTGCTGCTTCCCATTTCATACCCTTGAGACACAAAAGAGCTGGTCTTTGTCTGTGTATATGATGGGTAGCAATAGCAGGCAAACCCACAAGTCTGCGTCTTTGTTTTCTTTCTTCAAGTTCAGGGCCAGGAGGAGCAGTAGAAGGATTGAAGATAATTATGAAGATGTACCCGATAAAAGAAGACCTTACACTAGTGATGAAGATGGTAAAGGTCCTTGGAAGGTTGCTGATCCTCTTATTAACACAAAAACTTCTGCTTTTCTTGCTCATGTTCATGAAACTTGCTTCTCAGAATCTAGCTGCCAAATCACTCATCTCAGAGTCTAACTTCTTCCATGTATTATTTGTTTGATGGTATATTGTGAACCTGATGAATAAACACTGTATCATCCGGATTTCAGCCATGATATTGTTTGTTTGTGAATCCTACGTCAGGATTTCAGCCATGATATTGTTTGTTTGTGAATCCTAATGAATAAAGACTGTAAACTTCTTTTCTTTGAGCTTCTCTTCTTCAAGTTTTGATATTTGAAGCTATTATCATTTTCAATCTCAGGAGCTAGTGTATAATTGAGGAAGAATCTAATATTAATCTTAAATCAATACGACTCGAGTCTAATCTATTAATATGTTTTAGTGATGTTAAATCATAGAGCTAGTGTATAATTGAGAAAGAATCTAATATTAATCTTAAATTAATACGACTCGAGCCTAATCTACTAATATGTTTTAGTAATATTAAATCATGTTTGAGGTCTCGATTTCGAGTTGAAAATAATATCATGATAAAGAAAAAGAAGCATCAACAAAGATAATTTTTTACCAACGTGAGAACTTCATTCATGGCATATGGTTCATGATTCTCCTGAATTTATACAGTAGGTTCTCTTGGGAAGAAAGCTCTTGGAATTATGATAATGATGAGCACTTGGAATTGGGATGGTTCTAACTCAATTCCACACTTCAAATATTCTTTTGTATGAGGGAAGATGCCTCCTGGAATCCCAACACTTTTCCAAGAAAGAAAGAAAGAAAGAAAGGTCTTGGAATTGGGATGGTTCTAACTCAATTCCACACTTCAAATCTTCTTTTGTATGAGGGAAGATGCCTCCTGGAATCCCAACACTTTTCCAAGAAAGAAGGGTTGTGGTACATGGTATCCTCTCTTGTCTCCCTTTTCTCTTCTTTTTCAATGGCTCTCTCCATTTTGCCTACCATTTAGTTAGAAACCCTTAAAATGATTGAAGTTCCATTTGACATTAAATCTAATTTTTCTGAATTTTGACACTTTTCATGCAATAATTGAGGCAAATATAATAAAATTTTATAAATAATAAAATTTTATTAAATAAATACAAGCTCTATATTTTATAATTTCAAGTAGAAAGAAAGTGAAAATATATACGTAATAAGATAATAGTAATATTTTATATAAAGATAAAATATATACATAGCAATGCATAGAAAAATCTTATATTTAAATGCTTCAGCCAAATCTCTTACAGATTAGCTTTCCTTATGGGAAAAATGCATTAGACCAAAGAGCATTATGACTATTATTGTCCCAAAATGGAACATTGACCTCATCCCCACCAAAACCCATATTGTGTTCTTGTGGATTGATCCAATCCATGACACATTGCTGCTTCTGCATACCTTCCATGTTCACCTCAGAAGCTTGCTTCTCTGCCTCCTGTTGATCTGCAAGACTTTTAACATCTCCATTGTGCGCAGCACCAGAAGCTGAAGCCACTGCAACTTTGGAATTAGCCTCTTTTTTAAGTGTCTCAACTCTCTTATGAATCTCCTTCAAGTTTTGATCTATTAACCATCCAAGATCATTCAAATCCACCATGTTAAGGTTGTTTAGGCTCTTTCCAATCAGACCCTGGAACATAACCTCTGTGATCTCCTTCTCTCGGTTGTCCTTTCGTTGTTTCTTGAGCTGCTCATTGGCTTTGGAGATTCTTTGTCTGAGGAAACTATCTTGGTTCACCATTTTCTTGCTTTGCTCCATCTCAGGCATGTTCTTGAACTGAGTCAGCACTCGATGGACTCCCAAAGGAGATGGCCAAACCTCAGGTTGAGAATCATAAGGACTATAAATGATGGCACAAGCATCAACCCCACAAAGGGTGCTTAGCTCGCTCACCTTCTTCATTAGTCCCTTCTTCCTTTTCTTGAAAGTTGCTTTTCTTGCAGAATCATTACTGATATATGCAAGCTTCACCTTCTTCCTAGTCATGGAGGCAGCTCTTAAAGAAACCAAACAAAGATCAAGAATCTTATATTGGTAAGCTTCTTGATCCTCACATTACATTTCTATTGCTATTTATAGTGTTTGTGAGGGATTATTGTGTTGTTAATAGGATTAATTATGGCCATCCCCTTCAATTAGAATACAATCTTTGAGAATTTCTAATATAGGCAATTAAATTATTATTCTTTATTATATTAAGATATATATTATATCAATCTATTTCATTAATTCGATTAAATGAATATTATTTAAATTAAATATTATAAAATTGAAATAAATGATTTAATAAAAGAAATTGTATTACTTTCTATTATATGCCAATTTAATTGATTTCTATTCATGAGCAAAACAATAAATTACCAATACCCACCACTTAACATTGCAATTTTCAAAATTAACAGTTTATTTTATAATTTGGTAGGTTTAATTTAATTTGATAAGAATGAATTTTATTTCAAAATTAAAATTAATTATCAATGTATTAGTTGGAAGGGGAGAAAAAAGCCCACTTGATGGCAATCCCAAGTCCCCAATAAGGATGCTCTGATTATAAACCCCCAGAGAATCAAAAACCCTTTTTGAAGTTCTAAATTTTCAGTGAGATTACTGCTAATGATCATCATCTGTAAGTGTTAGGTTCTTCACAAAAATTCGGAGGTGGGTTTTCTCAGATTTTATGGCATTGGTTTTCCTTCTATTCGATAGCTGAAAGAATGTATCTTTCAGCAGTATATGGTTCATGAACCAGCTTCTACATTTACCAATTTCATTTCTGGGAAATTTATTTCTGTTCCACCCTCCGCTCTAAACTTTCATTTGTTGGTTCTGTAGGGGAAGGCAATGAAAGTCAAGCTCTTGCGTATCCTTCTCGTAAATGTGGTGCCGCGTCTCATATCATTGTTAATATTTGATGTGTTGATATGATTTCATAATTACTGAAAGTTATGCTTTTTAGTAGTTTCTCTTTGGTATGTCTTATATGGGTTGAGGCATTTGGGGGCTTGGGTGAACCATTTGTATCAAATTTGATAGACAATCTTATCTTGATTGAGTAACTCCCAAGGTTATATGTCTCAGATATTCTTTCTGATCCGGCATCTGTCACTTCCACTCAAATCTTTCTCATACTATTGTTACTGTAACTGAAAGGCATCATTGTTTTATGAGAAAATTGAGGTAATTATGGATTCAGGATATCATTTTTTTTTAATGTTAGCATTCAAAGCTTTACTGTCCAATGTTTCGTAATTCTACTGTCATTGAACTATTCCACGATCATATTATTTGCCCTTTAAAATCTTGGGACTGCTCTTATTACTGGGGAAGAAATCTTCTATGTTGTTTCAATGTTTAGAAACTAATTTCAATATACTCCCAATTGGACATCTGAGCTTTCTCTTGACCTATCTTCTTTCTGATTGTCTACCATGGCGCTTCTAAACAGAGTATGTCCTCTTTATCTTTTGCATATCTGTTTTTGTTTCAAGTGTTATGAGATCAGACTTGGGATTAAACATCTGATACGGGCTAATGAGTTAGACTGAATTTCAACATGTATGCTTTTTAATGGTTGGGTTGATGGATTCTTTTATGTTGAAAAATTCTTGATCTTGTCTTCTAGCTTTAGATCCCTTTTTTTTTCTAATCTATCATTTAGAGATATTAGGGAAAAAAAAATCTGAATGTATTTTTGTTACTTTTGTTGGGAGCATAACTATTATCCCTTGGTTGAAGATGGCATGCTGTTGCATCATGGACTTGGGATGCGCAAGATGAAACATGTGGGATTTGTAGGATGGCCTTCGATGGCTGTTGTCCTGATTGTAAACTCCCCGGAGATGATTGCCCCTTAAGTAAGTTGCCTCTCTAACAAGTTTCTAGTTCTTATTTTGCTTAAGTCTCACCTGTTGCCATATTCAATATTGGAGTTCTTAAATGAGTTTCTGCCTCTGCCTAATGCACTTTGGGTGCACCTCTTTTCCATTTGTTTATATATATATGTGTGTGTGTGTGTGTGGGGGGGGGGGGGGGGGGATATTAAATTTTGATTTCTTAGATTATTCCCCCAATGTGCCGATGTTCT
>CAOGCB010324740.1:0-11767 GCA_948266635.1 Cnidoscolus chayamansa
AAATATACCTCATGGATTCATAGTACCCTACCCATTGGCTAAAAAGACCAAGTGAAATCAATATAAGACTCTCACGACACAATTGAAAAATTATAACACTACTTCCCTATTCTAGCTTCTAATTAAAAATGATCAAATGAATAAAATGATTAAAAGAATAAAAGGGTTTTTTTTTCTTCAAAATTTAGTAGCATATTATAAATTCTTATAAATTTTGCAATAATTTTTACCCAATTGCTTTTAATTTAAAATTGCAATTTAAATATATATGATAATAATTTGCACAATTATGCTTTTATACATTTGCTTAGCTTTATTATGGCTTTGCTTAGCCGATTCTCCTATTGCTTATTTTCTTGAATACCTGAAAAACTTATCAAGCACTTAGAAGACCAGCATCAAGCACCCAATAATATTAGTGTTTCCTCTTGATGATGATGATGATGATGTAGCCACACCACACCCATCATTTTCTTGCACTTTAGGCCCATTGGGTTTGAGAGGCCATGAGAAACACACCCACTTCCTCAAAATATTAATCCAATGTGGCCCAGTAGATCTTATTACAATACAAATAAAGGAATGATGTTGTTGGACCAACTGACAACTGTTACTCTTTGCATGATCATATGATTAGTTTTTATATGATCTCATCTTATTATATTATCACATATGACTACCATCACAAAGCATGCTCTGGAATGCAGCTCTACTGCAAAAATGGGTTCCAAGCCATCTGTCCAACCTGCTATCATGGTTAATCCATCGAATCAATTGATGAAGATCTTTGATGTGAATTAAATGATAATTACAGCCCATTAAGCATTACAAAATGTAGCTTAATTTAATTGCATTTGTGTCCATAACAATAAACAATGGAATTAGTAGCAAAATGTTAGGCAATTAGAAAATGAATGAAGATTTTATGGAAAATGGAATAGAGACAACAACCCCAGAAGCTCTGTGCTTTCATTTTCATGGAAAATGGAATAGAGACAACAACCCACGTGGCAGGGGCTAGTGATGCACATGGTCCTGTCCAAATTGAAGTTAAACTGACACGACCCTAACCACAAAGACACCAACTCAGAAGGGTCCACATCCACTTACCAATGGAGTCCACTACTTGTGTGACTCAGCTTCCCGTCATCCATTTTTGGTTCTTTTTCTTTCTTTAAGCTTTCATTTGCATAAACAAATATCACCATATGATTTGCTTAGATCTCTCTTTGATTAGCCTAATTAGTTTTTAAATAGATTATTCTTTTTTGCTGTGAATCTCACAATAATTACCACCTAATTTTGTTACTTGTTTGCTCTTTTCAGATACTGAAGATAGAGTGATTCAAATTCTTCATTATTCTTGTATTTGACCTTCTTGGTAGCTCTATCCTCTACAGTAATGAAAGCAAGGAAGGGTTGCTCAATAATAGCAAGAGAGGGGCATAGCATATTGAGTCTTTTTACCATTATCATAAACTTACTCCATAAAGACATATTGAAGATTCAACCCATATAATTAAAAAAAAAAATTGTTCAAGAGATTGGATGAGAGAGTGTGAAATAGCAAAGAAGATAACATGTTAACTCAGTATAAAAACTCATCATAGTCGCTATCCATAGAGTTATCAATGGCCCCATATATGGGAGGTGGAGCCATCTAATCACTTACTCATCCATGCGGGCTGCTCTCTGATTTCCTTACTTCCAATAGCTTTACTTCTATACCCATTTTCTCTTTATGGAAATTTTTATTTTTGACTTTAGTATCATTTGGAATGCAACTTTACCCTTCTATCTTCAAACTTTGGGTGGCCATTATCCATATGGACCACCTTATGCTTATCTACATCTTCTTTCACTTTTCTTTCTTTTTTTCATAAAATTACATAGCTCATCATTTTATCTCTTTACCTATAATATGATATAAGAAAGATAAAATAAAAAAAAAATTATGATATAATCAAACAAAATGATATAATCTTTCATAATTTTTAAATTTTGATTTCATGAAAATCTCAAAATAATTTTATAATAGATAAAAAGATACAGTATTATCGTTCCACATCATGGTGACCTATCAGTCATATGGTTTCAAGCTATGATACAAAATAAGTAGCCAATGGTTATCTTACATCATTTTCATATTGTCAAGTTGATGATTTTCAATTATACATCCAAACTTATTTATATAACCTTAAAAAATGCTATTGATTTCTATCTTTCATTTTCTTAGCAAAAAATAAAAATAATATCACAAAAACAAGCATATCATTTATTTCTATAGTCTCCTTTTAATTTAAGATAGAGAGAAAAATATATATATTTAATATTTTAAAAAGTAATAATCAAATTAGAGTTATGGAATAATTAAATTGAATAAATCTTTTTGATTCAGTTCAATTGATATAATATTTTGTCTGGTTGTTTTGGTTTGGTTTGGTTTTTAATTTTATATAATTTTAATTATTCAGTTATATTCATTTTTTAAAAGAAAAAAAATTAAAATTATTAAATGGACTGATATATTAAATAAATCTTAATTTTATTGAAATTAAATTCATATTTTCAACTCATTTTTTTTATAAAGTATGACCTATATCTCTTTTGAAATCAAATAAAAGGTAAATCAATTAATCAAATAGGATCTAACCAAAATTTTTTAATTTAATTTAATTTTTTACTCAGAGTGATTTGATTTGATTCTTAAAATTTTTAAAATTAATTTCAATTTTTTAGGTTCAGTTTTGAATTGAACCAACCAATTACTCGTGTATTAACACTTATATATATATATATATATATATAAAGAAAATCATTTAATAAAATTCTCATATAATTTATTTAATATTGATTTTTTTTAAAATAACAAAAAAGGAAATTTTGAATTACTATAAGATTCCGTGGTGTAACCTAATTTATGAACAATAATTAAAAAAATTAAAATAAATATATAATATTAAACAATATAAAAAATGAATAAATTATATTTTATGTGATTAAATTATTTTAAAAAATTATTTATTATATATCATGGTGTATTTTCTTGCTACAAAATGTTAAATTTATATATCTTATTATTACAATTAAAATTTATATATTTTATTATTAAATTAAATAAATTTATTTATAATCATTGAAATTTATTTACAATTATATTTTATCTTTATTTTAAAAAAATATAAAATTAATAAAAAAAAGTAAAATTTTGAATTAATAAATTAAGCACAAGGATTCCATTACTGGGCTAACCTAATTTATAAAGAAAAAGTGTAGAGAGAGTGAGTGAGCAAAGCCATCTTCGTACCCACCAACACATTTCCCTTTCAAGAAAACCTTATCTTCTCCTTTGTGGAGGGTGATTTTTCTTGAATTATGTAGGTAGTGCACAATTGGTCCTATGAATGTGTAGGCCCTCTTTAATAAAATGATGGATGCCATCCCACATCACCTTTATTCTTTTTCTATTTATATTCTAACTGTGTCAAGGTTTCATCGTCTACTCATTTTCAATTTTATTCATATTTTATTTATAAAATCAGATAATCTCAGTGTTTTTCATTTCTTTTCTTTTAACTATATATAAGAGCATGAATATATGCATCATCTACTTCTTATTTTTTAGTTTATTGGGTATGTTTGGTATGGTTTAAATTTTATTATTATTTTTTTAATTTAATCTATCTCACATTTTCAGATAATTTAAATTTTATTGATCTTTTATAAAGGGTAAAATGAAAATTTTAAAATAAATTATTTTAAACAAGTAACAAAAAAAATATAAATACTGAAGATTTTTAGATTATTTTTTTAGAAAATAATATTCATATAAAATATTTTGTAAGCAAAATACTTTGACTGAAAATATAAATTATTATTAATTTTTTAAATTAATGAAGCCATGAAAATGATATATATATATATATATATAAAGATTTTATAGAAAATAATAATTTATTTGACACTTGAAGTTGCTTATTTTTATAAGTGTAGGTAGGTAGGTAGGTATTAGCTACAAGCTAGCACTCAAAAGGCTAATAATAACAAAGAGAAATATATAATTGAAAATTAAGTATTTTATAAAACCATTAAAGCTTCAAGCTATTTGTTTTTGGAAAGAGAACGTATCTATTTTTCCATTATAGAATGAAGTTGCTGCTGTAAGGCTATGTCAGCAAAAGACACAGACCACAAATTAAACAGTTGACAGGTTAAAATTAACTCTACAAATACTCGAAAAGACAAGAAAAGATTTGCCTTGTAAACCTAAAGGCTAATGGATTTATTATTACCGAAGGGTCAATATTTTTTATAAAAATAAATATTAGTATTTTATTTATTGTATTATCATATATCTTAATATTTCAATTCTTTTTAGGTATAGCATTTGAATTAGGTGTTTGGTATAATTATTAATATTATCTCCAAATAATGATGTGCCGTATTCTTAGGAATAATGCACAAATAATAGAGCTTCTCTTTGCTTACATATTTTGTCCCAAGTCCATGTGTTTGGTTGTCCTTGCGCCCAACCTGTCCAATATGCCTTCGTTTTTCCTGTTCTGTTTCCACCTTCTTAATAAACCTGCACAAATAACCAAAATATGGTTTTTTTAATAATAATCTCTACTGTGCTATTTTTATCTGTACCATTTGTAATGATCATAATATATTTAAAAATTCTAAATATTTTATTTTATAAAAAAACGAATCAGTTTCAGCCTCAATAAATGGTCCTCTTCCTTTTGTTTGGATAAGGGAAAAGTAAGAGAAAATAAGTTGAAGGAAATAGAGACTAGAGAGAGTTACTTTTCTTATGAAAAGAAGGAAAAATAAAGAAAAAGGAAAATAATATTTCCTTTTCATTTTATATATTTTCAGTAATGTAATTTTAGTTATCTTTTGTCCAAATAATAAGAATAAAAATAACTATATTATTATTATTATTATTATTATTATTATTATCTTTCCTCTTCTCGCTCACCCCAGAAGATATCTCAGAGAGGCTGTTGGTCTTCTTTTCCGACGCACGACAAGGCCTCAAGCAGTCCGTGTATTAAAGCTTTCATTTTCATATACACTTTCCTTATAAAAGGAAATAATTTTCCTTTGTTGTCAGTTTGGAAAAAGCCCGTTTATCTTTTCTTTTTCTAAGCTGAAATCAATTATCATTAATGTGATTTTATAATCTTGGGTGACCAATTCAGCAGCCAACTCTTGTTAATTTTATTTTTCATTTTTTTCCTCCGATAATAAATCCAATGATCCAGTATGCTCAGGTTCAGCATTAGATCCAATGCCCCTACAGAAAAAAAAACAAACAATATGACAATATTTTAAACAAATTATTCATAAGAAAGAAAAAGAGCATAAAACTTACCTATACGGGAACGGTAATACGTACACGAATAAGTTGCGGAAGTTGACGCCGAATCAACCGCATAGCACGTAAGATGCAGAAAGCCCTACAAATGGAGTGAACGGAAAACGTCAAACCAAACAACCAGATAACGGAGAAAATGAACACGACTTGACACCAAAAAGATTTGTTGACGGAACTGGAATGGTTCCTGAAGATGATGGAAATTATAATTCATGTTTAATTAATTCATTATCCGATTCAAAATGTTAATTAGATTTTCAGGTGATGACAATTTGATGTCCAATAATGTCCTCAAATTGGCCATTCATGGCCGCAACTCTTCATCATATATCGTCGTAGGTATGTACACTTAAAAAAAAATTATATATGAAGCTCCTGCAATTGGATCAAGTAAAATACGTCCGCCGCGATTCTCATGCGCTGCCACTCGCCGGATCTGAGCCTCCTTAGCCGGAAAAAGTACGACAATCAATCAAATAACAAGTTTGTCGACGAACACACCCCTAATTAGCGCAAACTTCAGCTTTGCACATAACGGAGAGACGGCTCGGACGTGGCTGGAATGCTGCGCGCCGTCGTTGTTGGTGAGAAGAAGGCCGAATCAAAGCCGATAAAGCTCTTTTGACCAAGTCACCCTCCACTCCACAGATTCTCACCAAGGAGTTCGTCATAGCTGATCTACGAGCGTTTAAGCGAGTATTCGGTGAGTAATTGACAGAGGAGTGTGAATTGTTGAAACTCTTGTGGAGGCTGCAGCGGAAAGAACCAGGGTGCGTAGTAGGAGAACACATACATGTCTTCTTCGGAGTACTCGGCTTCCTAATTACTTGGTGACCGCGAGAAGGATTGACGGTGGAGATGGAGCGGTTGGGGGAGATCGGACGGTCAAGCGAGAAACGTACAGAGGAAGCAGACGGAGTGTTTCCGTACAAGTTAAAACGAGTAGGAGATGCAGATCTGTGGTGTTGGTAGTGGCCGGAAAATAAAGTGGAAGAGCGAGAAGCAAAAGTGGAACTGGAAGAAGCGAAAGCAGTTGAAGAAGATGAAGAGTGAGAAAGGTGAAATCTGCCGGACGGAGAAAGGGATCGGATTACCGGGCCGCGTGAGGATCTTCTAGAAGATCCGGTAACTGTTGCGGCCATTTTTTGGTATCGTCCGGTATTGAGGTTGCAGGAGAGTGGGAGAGTAGACACAGAATCTAGAGAGGGAAAATGAGAGAAACGGCTCTTGTTTTGAAAAAACTGATCAATAAGGCGGTTCTGGCTGGTTAATTTGGCAAACCTATCTCTAGTCAAGCTATCTATTTATAGGGTGTTGAGGGGCGAAGGGTTAACGTCGTTACGAGATGTTCTGCAGCGTTAGGATTTTTATTATTTTTAAATTTGCTGTGGTGCCCCTGGACTTGTAATTATTTTTGCAATTTCCTTCCTTTCAATTTCGCCGCGCTTGTTACAAAAATCTCTGATTATTTAATTTTTTTAATAAAAATTAAAAAATAAAAACTCAAACATGAATTCATAGATAAATAATATATCTTTAAATATTAAATAAAATCAATTATTTAAATATTAATTAATATCTTAATATTTTATTATAATAATTATTTTGAAAGATATGGGTTTGATTATTGTGAAGGAAGCAGTTTTATTAATTAGGAAATATTAAATATAAAGTTTTGGGCAAATCTCTAATTTTGTCAAACATTAATTAAGAATATTTTATGTTGTTCAAGTTACTTTAATAGATTGTACTTATCATTTTATTTGTTTTAAAGAAAAAGAATAAAATTGATAAATATATAAAAATAATTAAAATTAAAAGAGAATTAATTTAGTGCTTATGGTTTAATAAAACTTAATTAATAATTAAAAAAAAAGACATGTAGTATTACTGTATTTTTAAAATAAATAATTAAGATGTTATACATACACAGAATAGCAATGGAAAAAGAAGACAGGGACATAGAAGCAAAAGGAGAAGAGTGTTGGAGACGTATGCAATGAAAGTTAACCAGAGGAAAGTTAACCACACCATATGGTTAAGTTAGAAAGATAAGGGTGGTTAAGGATGAGGTGAAACAGAGACATTGGATTGGTTAAGTTTCCAACGGTTTTAAAACAAAGCTATGGGCCGAACGCAGAAAATGTTAAAAACAAAAAAGATAGTGATCCGTTTGGATGACAGCTTTTTTTTTTTTTTTTTGGAACGCTGTGCACTTCCTCACCATCTTCATATCATCAATTATATTTTTATCATTCGGTGTCGCCTTTATGGGCCTCCTGCTTTTTTTGTCTCGATTTCTCCGGACATTACTTAAATAAATTAATTAAAATGAATCGATTTTTTATTAATTAAATTTTAAATAATTCTAAAAAATATTATTTTTTATAATTTTTTATTTATAAATAATATTTTTTTTAAAATAAATTTATTTCATTTATAATTTTAATAATTTTAACTTTAAAATTATAATCTTCTTTATATGAATATATTAATAAATTAATTCACAAATTTATAAATAAATAAATTTTTAAATCTTAATGAATCAAATATCGATAAATTTAAATTTAATTTATTTATTAAATAAATTTAAATTTTAAATTTATTTAAAAAATAAATTAAATTTTTATCAAAATAATTCATAAATTACATTCATAATTAATTAATATTAATAAATATGAATACCATTACCCAAAATTTGATCCGAAAGAACATATATAAGAATCATTAAAAATTACGTAAAGGGAAAAGCATAGAGAAATGTAATCATTGTGAGAACACTCAAATTAGTAGACATTCAAAAGAAATGCACACATAAAAGCTAAAAGTCTTTTTTTTTTTTTTTAATTTAAACGATTAAAATTTTATGAAAAATTATCATTTAATTGCTTAATTATTTTAATAATTAATTTTTTTTTTAAATATATTAATTATTCTTGTTCTTTTTTATTCTATTTTCTCCAACATTGTTATTCTAGATATTAGTATATATTTCTATCATCATATAAATAAAAAAAAATGAATCAAATTTATTGATTTAGTTAATTTTATTTTTTAGTAAAATTTATTCAGTGTGATTTTTTTATTTTATATAATTTAAGTTTTTAATTTAAAAATTGAAATAATTATTTTAAATAAATAAATATTAATTTATTAAAATTCAACTTATGTATTTCATTCCAATCCTTCCTTTTTCAAAACATTCATCACATTTTCTTATTTTTTAGAGCTGTAAATAAATTAAATTGTTTTATGAACTATTCTCAATTCCATTTGTATTTTAAATAAGTTAACCATAATTTCTCTTGCTCTAAATGTAAATGACTAAGAGGGGGAGATGAATCTATCACTTTTGCAAATTAATCAATTTTTCAAATTCTTATTCTAAACTTATATGAAAAATTATTGTTATATACTTCAGAGGTTCTATATAATTAACTTAAGGAATATTTGCTTGATTAATTAATTTGAATCAACTGAATAATTAGCTTGCTAAAAATTTGAATGTAAATAAAGTTACTATTCACACAAAATTAATAAAGTGCTCTAGTTTGGTAGAAATAAATTATAACTTAATGAGCATTTAAAAATAGTTCATTAATCAACAAAATCTTTAGTTAATCGGTGCAATACGGGTAAAGTAACTTTCAATAGTAAGAGATAGGGTTAAGAAAAATCAAACACATCAATTTTATAGTGGTTCAACATTGCATCCTACATCCACTCTTCTCAAGCTTTCTCTTGAAATTTTCAATCCACTAAAATATCTTTTGTTAGGTAAGAGAACATTTAGTTAGAATCTCCAAGCTTTCTAGGTATTTAGTGAACCCTTACAAGTTTGATGACCTCCCAAATTTCTTTTAAGTATACAATGTGTTTAATAACCTCTTCCAAGTGATGTTTTCTCACTTATACAAATCTTAAATAGGTTTTGAATACAAGAATAATCACTATCTTACACAAGATTACAATTGAATGAGCTATAAAGAAGAGAGATAAGATATGCAAATGAAGAACAAGTAAATTAAATGAAGACTTTGAAAATAAGACTTAAATTACTAAAAAATGCAATACTTTCATTATTTGCAAAATAGAGTAAATGCTTATTTACTTTTACTTTAACTGTTGATAATGCAAGGAGCAATGATATTGCATGTAATGTTCTTAAGACATACATGCAAAGGAATGGAACTTGTGTGGGTGAAGGAAAGTAATTGCATGTGAGGTGTATAGCTCATATTGTGAATCTTGTTGTATGAGATGACTTAAAACAAGTTGAAGAGTCTATTGATCGTGTTAGAGCTGTTGTGAAATATGTAAAGTCATCTCCATCAAAATTGACAAGAGTTAAAGACTGTGTAGAGTATGAAAAATTTGATAGTAAGACATCACTAGTACTTAATGTACGCACTAGATGGAACTTCACTTACTTTATGTTGTGCACGACTGAGAAATTTGAGAAAGCTTTTTTCAGATAATCGATGTGAGATCCTCACTTTGCTATTGAGCTCAATATTGAGCTCAAAAGAGAAGTAGAAGATGTTCTTCAAGTTGATAATTGTGAGAAAGTTTGAAAACTGTCATTATTTTTAGAGGGTTTTTACCATTTGACTCTACATGTTTCTAGATGTTCATATGTTACAAGTAATTATGTTTTTTTATATTGTTTCATTATATGCAATGCTTGAAAATTTATTGAATGATGAGAATGACTCATTTTGTTGTTATGATTGAGCACATGAAAATCAAATATAATAAGGATTGAGGTAATATTGTCAAGATAAATATGTTGATTTTTTTAGGAGCTATTCTTCTATCTCGATCTGGTCCAATCCGAGTTGATTTGATCTGATCTGATCTAGGACCGATGAACATCTCTATGTGCAAGAACATGATGAAAAATCAAATTTAATTAGCATAAAATTGAAAAATAAAGGATTTAGTCGATGTTATTTAAAAGTTGAAGGGTTCGATTGACTTCAAACAAACTTTAAGGGCCAAATTAACTATTGAATAAAAGTTTAAGGGTCCTTTGGCAAAAGAACGGTAGACTTTTAGGGATCAATAGGGAAACAAGAAAAATTGGGCCAACCATTTATAGCTTTTTGTTTAGTTGGGTCCATCTTGTCTTGTGTAAGGTTTCAATTTAATATAGATATTTAATTTAAATAATTTTTAAATTAGTCTTTTAGTGAATGTGATATTGTCTTTACTAATATTTATTAAATATAATTACATTTAATATTACACTCAAGATTATATAATATCATATACACAAAAATTAAGTAAGATTTTGAGATAATTATTATCTATTTCATATAATTATAAATAAATTTTATTCAAATATCAATATATATAATTAGTAATGTAATTATATTTTACAAATAAACCATCAGTATTTCAAATCATTAAAAATAATCGATAAATAATTTTATCAATAACTATTTTAAATTCGTACAAAAATTAAGTTTATATTAAAATGGGATTTTAATTTCTTTACTAGAAAGAAAATAATGTCCATACTCTAATTTAATTACTTTGCTAAGAAATTTAAGCCTTCCTTTGTTTGAAAAATAATAAGTTATATTTAGAAAATATTTTATATAACTAAGAAAATAACTTATTTTTTTTATTATTATTTAATTATAATATTTTAAAATTAAAATATTAATAAATCTATATATAAAACCATTTCATTTTTCTAAATTATTATTATTAAAAAAATTATTTTGTATGGAATCAAATCATAAATATTAGTTGGTGAGAGTTTGAAGAATATGACTAATTAATTAAAGGCTATTTATAATAGTAAATAAAATAAATATTCATAGCCCATAGTGACAGACAGAAGTGGAGGCCTGAAGGATAAGACATATTGGGAAACATCTTCTCTCCATAAACATGTCAATGAAGAAACTGTCTTTTTCAAAATGTCCCAAAATCAAATTTTGACCTGCAAGATTTATTACACTTGTTCAGCCAGCCATTTGTAAGGATTTTGTTTAGCCTTATTACTGCTACACTAACTGCTTAATTTGCATTGCTTTTTTCTTCTCAACTTAAAGAGGAGAAAGTGACAGATTTTGAAATGAATGAATGGTTTGGTTATATTGACTTTTGAGCAATTTCTTCCCTAAGTTACAATCACAGGCTTCGCCACGTCAAACTTGCTTGTAAATGTCCAACTTACTCTTCATGCTAGTTTGGCCTCTTGGGATATCCAAATTCCAAGGTCAAAAATGGAAAAAAAATTATTTTATCTATTTTAAAAATAGGTTTTCAATGTGATAATGCAGAAGCATGTGAGAGTAGAAGTGGTTTTAGCATTTACTTTGATGATTTCATACATGCAAATGATATGCCTATTTGACTAAATGCATGTGA
>CAOGCB010324787.1:0-20280 GCA_948266635.1 Cnidoscolus chayamansa
AAAATTTCACGCCAAACATACTCATGCGGATTGAAAAATTTTAAAATAATAATAAATAAAATAAAAAAGCAACAGAGAGCTAATGACCAGTTGGAATTTGTAAGAATTTTCCCTTATATTCACCAGAATCGTTTCTCAACCCCAAACCAAACTCTCTTTATTTCTTTCGGAGGAAAAAAAAAAAAAAACTCTCAGCGTTTCACTTTTAACGCTTTTATGTCTCATGCGTTTCTATAAACACTAATTCTTCCGACTCCCTCCACAGATATAGAGAGAATGGCATCTGGCTTCTCCGGCGGTGGCGCAGATTTCTACACCGGCATCGCCGGCAGATCCATAGTCACCATGAATTCTAACAACCCATCTCAACCTTCCTACAGAACCCAGCTATCTCAAATGTTTCTAGACCCCACCTCTCAGATCGCTCAGCATCGAGCACCCACCGCGAACTTAACAACCCAAAACGTAACCGGAAAGCGAACGCTCTCCGATTTCCAAGCGCATCAACAACAACAACTACAGCAGCCAAACCTAAACCCAGCACTAAGTGGTCTCCTTCTTCGGTCCGTGAAGCCTAGAATGTACCAACATACATACCCAATCTCCACCCTCTCCTCCATCGAATTGTCGGCCAACATGTCTCCGGAATTAACGTCCTTGTCTCAGCGTTATGGTGTGCCTCTTCTTCAACAGCTCAGGCCCCAGCCCATCAATCTGGGGCACGGACCCACCATTCACTCTGTGAACCATGCCTCTTCCGTTCTGCCTTACACGAACCCGCTGCAAAATCAAAACAGAGGAGGGGAAGCAGTTATGGGAGGACAAGAATCCAAAAAGAAGATGATGAATCGATTGCAGGAGCTTGAGAAGCATCTTCTGAATGATAACGAAGACGATGAAGGCGATGCAGTTTCGGTAATCACCAACGCTAACAGCGAGTGGTCAGAAACTATACAGAATCTCATCACTTCTTCAACTCCTATCCCGATTTCTCCATCTCCTACTTCATCATCCTCATCTTGTTCTTCCTCCTTAACATCGATGACCACTCCGGTCCCCAATTGCTCAAAACAAACGCTACTTGACGCTGCTTCCGCCATTTACGAAGGCAAAATTGGTGTAGCTAGTGAGATCTTGACGCGGGTATCTCAGTTATCGAACCCGAAAGGGAATTCTGAGCAGAGATTGATGGAGTACATGCTGATAGCACTCAAATCACGTGTCAACCCAGCGGAGAACCCGCCGCCAGTGGCGGAGCTGTATAGCAAGGAACATGTTGGGTCGACCCAGTTACTGTATGAAATCTCTCCTTGTTTCAAACTTGGTTTTATGGCTGCTAATCTCGCAATTCTGGAGGCTACAGTAGACCAGCCCAACACCGGCAGCGGGTTTCATGTTATTGATTTCGACATAGGCCAGGGATGCCAATACATAAACCTTTTGCACGCGCTATCCGAGCGTCTGAATAGGAAGCCTTCCACTGTAAAGATCACGGCGGTAGCTGATAATGGAGAGGAAGAAAAAGAGAGGCTGAAGTCGGTTGGTGGTAAGCTGAGTCAGCTCGCAGAGCGATTTGGTGTGTCCTTACGTTTCAATGTTGTCAGCTGTAAACTTGCTGAGTTGAGCCTCGACTCACTGGGGTGCGATCCTGAAGAGCCTTTGGCCGTTAATTTTGCATTCAACCTGTATCGAATGCCCGATGAGAGCGTCTCAACGGAGAATCCTCGAGACGAACTTCTGCGTCGCGTGAAGGGGTTGGCACCGCGCGTGGTGACACTAGTGGAACAAGAAATGAACACAAATACGGCTCCATTCATGGCTCGAGCGAACGAAGCCTGCTCGTATTATGGGGCATTGTTAGACTCGATTGAATCGACAGTACAGAGGGAGAACCCAGATAGAGTGAAGGTGGAAGGAGGACTGGGTCGAAAACTGGCTAACTCGGTTGCTTGCGAAGGTAGGGACCGCGTGGAAAGATGCGAAGTGTTCGGGAAATGGAGGGCCCGGATGGGAATGGCAGGGTTCGAGTTGAAGCCAATGAGTCAAAACGTGGCAGAGTCGATGAAAGCTCGACTGAGTTCTGGAAACCGGATGAACCCAGGTTTCACTGTTAAAGAAGAAAATGGTGGGGTCAGTTTCGGTTGGATGGGAAAAACACTCACCGTCGCATCTGCTTGGCGTTAACTTCACTTCCCTTCTGTTTTTTTTTTTTTTCGCTGATATGAGTAATTGTTATATTTTTAATGAGAAAATGGAAAGAGAAAGGAGGAAAGGAAAGAAAAAAAAATAATAATAAAGGGAGTGATTTGATTTGAGGAAAATTCTTTAGATTGCATTTTTATTATTTAAATATTGTTGTGTGAAAGAAAAGAATCAAAGCTTAATGTGTTAGGTGTATAGTATATATTAGGAATGAAAGGGCTCCCCTTTAATATTATTTTATAATTACAGTTGGACTTATTTTCGTCTCTCTCTCTTTAAAAAAAAAAATTTATTTGCAGGCTTCGTTTATTTCATTTTTAGGACCACCTTTCCCTTCCCTCTTTGTATTTTCTTTTTGTGTATATTATATTGTTTTTATTTATTTATTTATTTATAAATGATATTGATAAGGTGGGACTTTGCGTGCCTGTGTTATAAGATATTTTTCTCATTACACGCCCATAAAGAGATTGAAAAAAATATATTAAGTCCTATATATGCTTTGTTAGTTTAGTATGTTCAATGTTCCATACAATCATACGCGTTTTGGAGAGAATAAATAGAACAATTAAATAAAATACTGAAATCATTTTAAAAGACTGAATCTTATTAAAATTAAATAAATAAAAAAAAAAGAAGAAGAAGAATATTATTTTTATGATAACAAAAGCTATACATGAGATGTTACCGCTCTAATTTTACCACTACATGATTGAATTTCATTTATGATTGATTCCTGCAAATCTTCCTATTTATTTCCATTCCTTTCTTAGCCATTGTGAACTTTTCTTCCAAACATGAAAATTTAGTATATGAAATTAGTGACTCTTATCACTAATAAATACAAACTCACCGTCACCCGAAAAGAGAATTACAATACTGTCCTTTCCTTAAATGCTTATCACAATTAATGTAAATGACAAATTTATAACTAAAAAGAGGCACATTTAACAAGAAAAAAGCTTCACCCCTCCCCTCATTTCTACATTGAAAAATAGGAAAATAAAATGGACTTGCAAGCAAAAAAATAAAAAAGTGGAAATTGATTTTATGTTTAATGCATGTAACAGTGCTACCAATTAATAGGAAGTGTTTGTTATATGTAAATAATAACATAAATGTAAAAATAAATTGGGATGAAAGGGGTACGAGCATTGAGGATAATATCAATTGAATTGGGACAGTGATTAGGCATTGAGACTGAGAAAGGATGTATTCTTCATCAATCAAACTTAAATGCATATGGGAAGGTCTCTCATTCTCAATCATGTCATATGGTAAACAGTTATTGTGTGCAACCTAAAAATCCCATTGATCTTTCATTCCTTTTGGTTGGATCTTTTTATTTATTATTAATTTTTATCCTTTTTTTCGTTGGTAAGTAATTTAATGATATTGATATATACATATACATAGCACCTGTCTTCAACTATTATTGTTCAGTTATTATTGTCTTGAGGTGATATACCACATGAAAATTACATCTTTAGTTGTCGTAGTTATATCACCGTAATTTTCAATTTCAATTTTCATTTGCTCCCCAATGTGCTTTCACCTAAGGCGCAACGTCCCCTGCTAATGCATTTTTTCATCTGCAATCCTCTATGGGTCATTGAGAATGTTTATGTATAGCAGATGTAAAGTGACTGTCTTTTCTATCTCTTTGAAAAAAAAATTTATTTATTTAATTTGTGTTTGATTATACAATTAAAAAAAATAGAGATAACTATAGAATGATTTTGAATTATGGTATTAGCTATATATTATTAATAATAAATTATATAAGATATTCCGGGGGAAAAAGAAGAGAGTGGGAGTTAGTGAGAAAAATCAATAATGTAAAAGTAAGGAGATTATTATGGGATTTGACGGGCTGAATAGATCCCCACATCCATGTCTCCAAACATAAAGACAACTTTCACTACCCCTAAGCTTTTTTCTCTTAATATTCTTCAATATCTTTATTGTTTAGATAAATAAATAAAAAATTCAATTTTTTTAAATATTAAATATAAAACACTAAAATTTATTTACCTGGAATTAGTAAATTTCAAATAGTAAATAATTTAAATAAAAAATATATTTTAATTCATGCGAGATAAATTAATTAAGAAACAATTTTAATTGATATAATAAATTGATTTTTTTTGTAGTTTAATACATTTTGTACTCATATTTCTTTTTTAAAAGTTAAATAAAATTATTCTGGAAATTAATAATTTCATATTTTAATAAATATATTAAATTAATTACGTATTAAAAAGTTAATTAATAATCAATATTTAAAAAAAAAAAGAAGTCTTTGTAAGTTGAGATGTGTAAAAATACTGATATATGTTTTAATTTTATTATAAAGTTAATAAATAATATCAATATGTGTAGGTAAGGCGCACTGCACCCTCCCCGAAGATATTATTTGGGTGCGGCAGCCACATAGATCAGCATCTTGTGGACTGTAAAATGCATAAAGTTATGATTTAGTTAAAAAAGGCTAATAAACTGTAGATATTTAAGAAAGAATAGTTTATTTATTCCGTAAGGGCCCGAACTTGTTAATGGGCCTTTAGTCTTTACAAGATGGAAACAGAAGCCACGTAGGAAATCCTCAGGCCCAATGAGCTTAAAGAATCCAACCATATCTATCGATCCTCAATTCTCATCTCTTCTGCAGCTCTGCTTGACAAAAATATCGCAAAACCTCAAACACAGCACCTGCAGAAATGTTAGTTTCTCTCAGACTACCGACTCTCACTTCCTTTTTCTCGTCTCCGTCGGTACGTCGGTCACCTGTGTTTTCTCGACGTCATCAGTATTTCCGTCTGCCGCCCTTAACATCACCCTTCTCCTCTCAGAGCGCTGCGTCGAGCCCTCCTGAGACTGAGGACCGAGTTGAGAACCTTAAGAATCGGGTTAACCAAGACCGAGTCATTACTCCCCGATCTCAAGATTTCAATGCTTGGTATCTTGACGTTATTGCCAACGCCGAGCTCGCTGATTATGGTCCTGTTCGTGGTACTATGGTCATTCGTCCTTATGGATATGCTATCTGGGAGGCTATCCAGGTACCTAATTTTATTGAAACGAATTCCTTATTCCGTGTATGTTGCTTTTTGAATGCTAAGCTTGCTTTGTGTGTGTGTGTGTGTGTGTTTGTTGTAATCGTAATCGTAACAGTTTATTATTATTTCAAATTTCAGGATTATTTGAATGTTAAGTTCAAGGAAAGTGGGCACAGCAATATGTATTTCCCACAGGTGTGTTTGTGAACCCTCCTGTTTCCCGCTGAGAAATCTTAGGAAAAACGTATGAATTAAGATCTCTGTTTTGGAATGCAAATCTTTCGACATGAAACTGAGCTGCATCGACTTCTTTTATAGCTTCATGTTGATTGGTTTCAAAAGTTGTTTGCTACTCAACATCTTGAAATGAGTGAAATTTGACTGATGGTGTGAGCTTCAAATGAAGTATTCGGTTGTATTTGGATTAGAGATTAAAAGTTGGTTTGCCACTGGATGAAACAAATCATTTATTGAGGTTTGTTTTTGGATAAGATGTTATTAGTTTACTTTACAGCCTTCGTTTATTATGGTTGCAGTTCATACCTTATTCATTTATTGAGAAGGAAGCTAGTCATGTTGAGGGCTTCAGTCCGGAATTGGCTCTGGTAACTATTGGTGGAGGAAAGGAACTCGAAGAAAAACTTGTGGTAAGTATTTGAAGCAAAATTTTCAATTTTCTTTTCTATATAATTCAACAGTTTGTATCTATAATTATAAAATACTAGTCGGTGCTGATTCAAGTTCGTGAAAAACCATGACTCAAGCTCTGGCTTTGATTGTTGCACTTCCTGAGGTTTTGGCAGGTTCGACCAACTAGTGAAACCATAGTAAATCACATGTTTACTCAGTGGATTCATAGTTATCGAGATCTTCCTCTCATGATCAACCAGGTGAAAATTTGCTACGTGTTATAAAGAGTTTCCTATTATACAAGACATTGAATGCAATTAGTTTGCTCCTTTTCTTTTTGTCTTAATACTTGTTTCCCTATTTCAGTGGGTAAATGTTACAAGATGGGAGATGCGCACAAAACCTTTTGTAAGGACTCTTGAATTTCTGTGGCAAGAGGGTCATACAGCTCATGCCACTCCGGAGGAGGCAGAAAAAGAGGTTTCCATCCCATTCATCCATGAAATGCTTGTATTTATTTTACCAATGGAATATATTTATTTAATGGATTGCTGATTCTGGAATGCAGGCATTACAGATGATTGACGTCTATACAAGATTTGCTTATGGGCAAGCTGCAATACCTGTTATTGCAGGTCGAAAATCAAAGATGGAAACCTTTGCTGGTGCTGTTAGGACATATACAATAGAGGCTATGATGGGTGATCGGAAGGCTTTACAGGCTGGAACCAGCCACAACCTTGGTCAAAATTTCTCTCGGGCTTTTGGAACACAGGTAATTGACTCAAGTCATTCAGCATACCATATTTTAGATTGTTAGCAGGTTTGCGACAAGTCAATGTTTCAGTTACCTGCTCTTACAACTAAAAATGATGAAGCTAGTAACAAAATTTGAAAATGCATTATCTCTGAGCTCATTCCTTAGTGAAATGATGGAGGTGTTTCTGTGAGTTCATCCTGTAATAAATTAAATTGTTGTCCAGGGAAGTATCAGCTGCCTTTCCACTTATCATCTTTCTCAAATTTGTAGTCAGATTTTCTATGTATTTGTTAATTGTTCCGCTTTCAATTAAGTGAGTGGTTCTTTTCTTCCTTAATTACTGAATTCTACATATTGTCGTGAGAAATCAACTAATATCTGAAACCTTTTTTTCTGCAGTTCACTGATGAAACTGGACAAAGGCAGCATGTCTGGCAGACATCATGGGCCATCAGTACCCGCTTTGTTGGTGGTATTATCATGACACATGGAGATGATGCTGGCCTCATTCTTCCCCCCAAAATTGCACCAATACAGGTAGTGTTGACTCCTATCATTGATTTCTTAAAGTTGGTATACTCTGTTAATATTGTTCAGGCACAGTACTTGACAGTAATCTTTTTTAATGAATATGCTATTTGGTTCCAACTTCAATCAGTCATATTTTCCATGAATCTGGTGCTCAGTTAGATAAGCATTTCAGTTGCCTTATGTGCCTTGCATCCTCTTAGGTAGTGATTGTGCCAATTTGGAAGAAAGACAACGAGAAAGCTGGAGTTTTCAATGCAGCAACATCTGTGAAAGAAGTTTTGCAATCTGCTGGTATCAAAGTCAAACTTGATGACTCAGATCAGAGAACCCCAGGATGGAAGTTCAATTTCTGGGAGATGAAGGTCAGCTCTCATTGTTAACAAAACGAAAAGCTGTTGATCGTTAACTGTTGCATCTTGCAAATTAATTATGATCATGTGAAAATAAACAGACAAGTCTCTATTAATACAGCATACTGTAGATACAATCAAGCAAAAGACCCCCATCAACCCTTCCTCTTGAATTAAGTGTTCATCATCAACTTTTGGGGGCCTTTTCTTATTCTGCCTTGTATGATATGCTGGTGCTTATTTTGTTTATAAAAAGTTGATCGACATAACACCCTGATTTATAATCTGAAAGTAATCTAATGTATGAAATAATACCTTGATTTCACAGGGAGTTCCTTTGAGGATCGAAATTGGTCCTCGCGATGTTTCAAGTGGAAGTGTGGTTATATCTAGGAGAGATGTTCCTGGAAAGCAAGGAAAAGTTTTTGGAATATCTATGGATCCTTCAGTTTTAGAAGCTTATGTCAAGGACAAGTTGGACGAAATCCAGTCATCCCTTCTAAGTAGAGCAACATCATTTCGAGATAGGTGCTTTCTCTTGCTCTAGCATGTATTTCACAGTGGAAGCTTAGAGCTAGTATTGTTAATTACAGGATATGTGAGCCTTGCTTTCTATACGATTCATCTATCATTATTACTTTCTACTTTCTAGCATTAAGCCCAAGATATATTCTAGTTTACCCTTGATGGCAAGATTTTGCTTAAGAAATGTTTGCAAATGGTGAATTGTGAAGACCCCCAATTTGATTTCCTGTCACTACTTTTCATTACTGTGTTCTTGACGCATAGGGAAGTGGCAGCACTTAAAGGAATCTTGGGAAAGAGTAGAAAGTTATGATAACTTAAATTTGAGAACGTTTAATTTTAAATGCACAAGGCATTTCTCGGTTAGAAGTCTGCTGATAAAAAAAGAGGGTTGGTTGTCGTGACTCTCCTAGGAATTACATTTAAGTGATAACCTGTACTTCAACATAGTGGAGTATGGATGCAAATTTTTCATAAAAAGGCATTCTGTTCTCCTACGAAAACGTTGTCATGTGAATATTGTTGTAGTTTCATAAATTTTATGCTTCTTCAAATAAGTCCAGATGTTTAAAGAAATCTGCATTGATTTTAATTTTAGTCAAACCAGGTGTGTAGTTTTATGGTTGGTGGTTACAGACTGCCTCACTGTTACTTGAAGCTTTGTGGTAGTGTTTTCTGTTATAGGGTTATCATATCCCCCACCATAGGCAATTCATTTCCTATATATTGAAAACGAACATCTGTTTATGTGCATGTCATTCTCTTACCCTTCAAATCCGTTCTAATGTCATTTGACATTCTTTTGCAGTAACATTGTGGATGTGAGCTCTTATGATGAACTCAAAGCAGCAATATCCCTCGGCAAATGGGCAAGGGGTCCTTGGTCAGCTAGGTGTTTATTTTCTCCTATCTTTTTTGTCTTCTAATAAGTTATGGAATACATATCATAGACATGCTTATGTTGTACTATAATTATTGGCTGCAGTGATGCAGATGAACTAAAAGTCAAAGAAGAAACAGGAGCAACAATTCGGTGTTTTCCCTTTGAACAGCCTCAAGGGACTAAAACATGCTTGATGACTGGCAAGCCAGCAGAAGAAGTTGCAATTTTCGCTAAATCTTATTGATTCTCAAGTCACTACTCCTTTTCTAACAGTTGATCATGTTTGAGGGAGCATCAATGATTACGGTAAACAATTTTGTCAGAACTCTCCCCATCCTCATATTTACAAGTTAGATCAAATTGGCCAAAGCAAGCATTTTAGTGATTACCGTGAATTGTCTGAAGGAAATGTTTTAATAGTGGGTATAGTATTATCATATTCTGTCTGCTCTTCAATTGGTAATTTGGTAGTTCCTCCTATTCGAGCACGAGTGGCTGAAAGTGGTACAATTCATTGTTGTGTAATTTATCTGGAGTACAGCTAGCAGTTAATCTTGTTCATGCTATGCTTTGTGAATCTCTTTATCTTTAGAAGATTTAACAAAAAGTATATTTTTCCAATAAATACTTTTTTTGAAATCACGTTTTATTTGTGTTCTCTCTTTGGTTTGCTAAATAGATAATTTAGATGCTTGCTTGGTTTTTATTTCTGCAATAGTTGTATTTTATTCATTTATGTTTAGAAAGTTCTCATCTGCTCGACAGATTAATCTCGTCATTAAGCTTCTTATTATCAATGCAAGTTCTAAACTACCATAAGATTTTGGGAATCAGAAAATGTAGCCGCTTCTCTCCATGCCTCACCAGCTAAAGCTAATGGACTCGAAATGTAGGTTATTTACCAAACTTGATGAACAGATTGCCGCCACTTCTTGCCTCATCTTTCTTGGCCCGCTTACAAGAACTCCTATACTGTCTCCTTTGCACTCCAACAATATTTCTGTAAGAATCAATAACATAGGAATGTTAAAATTTAGACTATGATAATATTATTAACATGTTAGTTCTTATATCTTATTTTTATTTCATTTTTTATTTCACTTGGTTACTTCTAACTATCCATGAAAAGTATTTGGTGCATGTTAAGGTTCAGAGGAAGTGTGAGGAAAATAGCTCACTCTTAAAGTTGGGCCTTTCACCAGGGTGCACCCTGGTGGCTTGGAGAAGAGATTGGTGAGGTAGATTTTCCAATTCTCTGTCAGCATGGTGGAACTGCGATGCTGGGGATGTTCCTGGTGTTGGCATATCTGTTTTCTGAATTTGCTTCATTTCCTTGGCGTTCTGTTTCTTGTTCCAAAGAAATGCTGCAGAGGCAGCCATCACTATGGAGACGCACATGAGGATTAGGTTTAAAGCTGCCTTGGCAGGCGTCGAGTATATCATATCAGTATTATGGTCAATTGGGTACATATGATATTTCGTGACAATGACAATCAGGGTAAGGAAGATGATAAAAGAAGCTGAAATTATTGCACCAAGACAAAGCCAGCTATTTGGACCTAGGACTGCAGAAACTGGCACATCTGATGCATCAGGCCTGAACCATATTGTTCTGAGGAGCTTCTGGCCATGAGCTTGGAGCAATTGCTCTCTGGTAATGTAGGCTTCAATTTGTAACCGTAAATGTGAGATGTCAAAGACAGTTCCTGTAACTGGGAGTAGAAGATCTAGCATGGTGAGGTCCACAGATTTCTTGAAAGCACATACAAGGATGATCCTCGGTATCTTGCTATTCGTTGTATTGGCTAGAAATAGGACCTCTCGAATGATCGAAATGAAAGGGGTTATCCCACTTCCTCCACTCACCATCACTAGCACGTCATGCCTGCAGAAACGCACTACTTATTAGTTCAGGCACAACAAACGAATGATAATTTATAAAGCATCACCTCATACAATGAGCTGAATCATGACCATAGGGTCCTTCAAAGGAGACCTCAAGGCGGTCTGTCGGGGCAGGGGATGACAACAACTGATGCAACTTGTGAGACCACTTTCCTTCACATTTGATGACTATGCTTAAGTTGTCTGGATCCATATTGCTGCTGGATGTGATGGTAAAGGGATGCCATTGTAACGTGGAAATCTTAGGCACATTTACAAATGCGGTGCTTCTTGGAGCATAGCTCAATCCTGGCACAAAGCTTGAACATAAGTCGTGTATAAATAGCTTTGCACGAGAACCCTGCTACAAGGATTTAACTTCACCTGGGCTCTTGGAGAAATTTAGTTCTACAGTTTCACACGGCAAAATTCGTGCTGAAACCAAGCGAATTCTCTGTTGGGATTGTAAGAACCTCAAATATCGATCGATCATGAAGAGGTAAAAACTAGGAAGGATAATGCAAGCACGAGAGAAGCAAACATGAAACACATAGAAGACAACAAAAGGAATGTAGAGATGATGACTATAAAAGAAGAGCTCAAAAATCTTTCGCCTTATGCGTTTTAAACTTGTGACCCACATGATCAATCCAGATAGCAAAGCTATTTCTCCTGCCATATTCGAAACATAGTACTTATCCCATCTTAGAATCTGCCATCCAGAAAGAGGGATATTTGAATTTTCAAATATTCAAAGCTCAAGTACAAAATAACTCCCAACTCCGAATTGATCTGGGGGATGCAGTTTTTTACCTGAGACAATTGATGGGTTGTGGCCCAAAAGATAATGTAGCATAAGCCGTGGGCGGTGAAGATGGTCATAGCAATATGGCCCAGCCATATATGGTACTTGACGCTTGCCTCTGATGTGAGGCCTAGTAGCTGCAAAACTGAGGAACCTCTAGTTACTGGGATGAAGAGAAAGACCAAGGAGACATTTCCTGCAAGTCCCAGAGATAAAGCTAATAATTCCAACTTGACTTCCCACCTGCCAGAACGCCCAAATAATCGAAATGAAACTAAAGTTTCAAGTACTAGTGGAGAAACAGGAAAAGTGGTTGAAAGAAATCCTTACACTTGGAATCCCAAATATGCAGCCGTATTAGCAGCATTTGCAAACATAGTTTGCAAGTAAGAATACAATGACCACACTATTAACGCCACGAACATGCTAAAAAATGAGAGTTCTATCCACGACACAATCCCAAGAGGACCCTTCAGGAGCATTGGACGTTTGCACCAGCCAAACCAAGAACGAACTTCGCTGTTATCAAGAACCCATTAATTCAATTAATTACTATGTATTATTATCATTATCTTCTTCCTTAAACCTCTGTATCTTTTATGAGCATAGAACGCCTCTAATTACCTGGTGCCACTGCCACCCCCAACAGATTTCTTTCCCAGGTGCAGATATACGCAGGCCAATGTAGCAATAAAGAGAATGGGGAACATATAGACCAGCGTGTATGCACCTATTAAAATTATGGAAGTAGCAGAAAGACATAAATAAAATGCTTTCTTGCAAATTAAATAGCCAAACGACCGTAATAATGGTGGAGAAAGTAAATTCAACCTTGCTCTCCAAAGAACTTGGAATCAGCTTTTGCTTGAATATGAGGCAGCCAGTCTAAAAAATAGGTGTTTGTGGGTTTCATGACCCAAATCACCATGTAACCAGCAAAGACCACCGCTAACAACACCGTCATGGCTAATCGGAAGGCCGTCATTACTTGATCACTAAATCCAGAAACCATCTCTTTCTTTATGTATATGTCTTAAATTCATGACTCTTAAGGGTGGTTCCCTTTATAGAAAGCAGAAGGAAGAATTAAAGGGTTGTTTTGCAAGACAAATCAAGTGTCAATCTCTCTTCACTGATTAAAAAAAAAGGTTTATTAGATAAAAAAAAACCTAATAATTTTATGATTTTATGTGTTAGTTAAACTATTTTAATTTGGAATTTATCGTCTCAATATTTTTAATTTGATATAATTTTAATTAAATATTTAAATTAGTAAATAAAATAAAGATTTCACATATACTAATTCAAAATTTTTTAATGGTTAATGATTGAAATTTACATGTGAAATTTAAAATTATATTCAATTAAAAAGATTGAGAAAAATAAATAAAAATGAAAATACTTGTATTAAAATATGAAGTCACGTAAAGGTCAGTGTTTTTTTTTTCATCGAACGAACAAAAAAAGAACTTGAGAAGTATCTGAGAGGAGGCAGAGTTAGGAAGTCATATGTGAAAATGGTAATTTCGGTCCTAACAAAGTAAATGCCAGCTGTGATTTGCAACAAAATAGCAGTGTAATCCATTTATAGACTGCTTTTGAGTGCGTCTCTTTTGGATTTTGTTCGCCAGGTTCCACATTTCTTCTTCCCATTCCCATACTCATTACTTTACAAAATACAAGCAAATTGCTTTACGCTACTCATTTTGTTTTTTTTTTTTTTTTTATTAACCAATTAAAGTTTCCGTGTAATTTTAACAACCAAAAATGTAAATTTGAGAGAAGATTTATCTGTATGGAAAATATTGAATTATCATTCTTTATACAATTTATTTTAATATTTAATCAAGTGAGCAACAAAATAATCCGCTTAAATCAATGCAGAGCCATACATAAAACGTCGGCTTAGAGATTGTCGCCTCCTTCACTTATATTTTTAAACTACCAAGTGTTAATGCATTAGAATCTACGGAAGGCAATGGTGCAATCAACAATAATAAATATCCAGGCAAAAAGAAGACATACAAGAAGAAAATCCCTTTGTCCTTGTCCTTTGTAATCTTTGTTCAGACATAAAAAGCCTCTTACCCACTCCATTCAGAAGCAAGAAACTGTAGAACTTGCCGTCCCACGAATTAGAAATTGCAGAAGAGGAAGGTGGTGCTTTGACAATTTATGATCGTGGAGGTCTTAATACTTGTCCTGCTCTTGTGCAAGTAATTATAAATTGTTCCCATGAGTTATACAACTAAGATTGATTTTGGTTTTTCTTGGGTTGAATTGGGATATAACAGTTGCTAATAGGCTCAAACTACGTGCAGGTTATCTGCCAAACTAGATGAACATCAGATCACTAGGTCCACAAGCTATAAGACTCCAACATCTGATCCCTTGCATTCCAATTAAAACTCTGCGATTGATCAGGAATCCCTCAATTGATCCGTTAGGCTGATGTATTGAGCCAATGGAAGGGGGTGCAACCATTGTTTATGCCCCGATACTATAGTGCGATTTGCATCAGAGTGTATTGCATCGAACAATTATTTCACCTCAGTGCTAGTAAAGTTTTACACGGGAGTCCAGATCTTTGTAGCTTGTACAAGAGCTAAAAATGGTCTTCAATCTAATGGCATTTTACTTTAGAAGTGAAGGCCCTTTCCAAGTGCTTGAAAATGGTTTTTGCTATATATTTCCTTCAATACTCGACTACCAATAGCTCAAAGAAGTTCTTGGCTTTCTTTATTGAAAGGTATTTTGAAACCACTATATTAGAGTTGGTAGTACGTATGAAGAATTATTGGATGCAGCGAAAGGCGCATAGAGTGTATAGAATTAGAAATTTAAAGTTTCTACATGAATTTCAGCACCCTAATTCCAAAAGCATATCCAAGAAAAGTTGCAATGGCGATTCCAAAAATGCCAGCAAGAATACCAGGAACTACCAAAGAACTCCAACCTTTAGCTGTGGCCATTCCACATGCAGTTGTAGGGCCCCCAACGTTAGCATTTGACGCTAAAAGCAATAGCTTTAGGTCAAAACGAAATAACTTTCCTAATCCAAGGATCACCAGTAGATGGACCGCAATCTGGACAAAAGCAAACATGAAAATGCTGGGCGCTGTTTTGATCACAAGCCATATGTTTCCGCTTGCACCCACCACAGTGAAAAACACCTGTTTTCAGAAAAGAAAATGAAAATTGCAATTGCAATGCGGCATGTCATCTTGAATAGCATTAGATGATTAAATTTAACACTGAAAAGAACCTTGCAAAAAGGAGCATTTCAGCGATTTCAAGGTGATGCAAGCCAACTAAATAGAGAATCACACGTATAAATTTCATCTCACCTGCATCAGAATCAAAGCTAGAGCCTCTCCAGATGGTGCAAGGTGATTAAACTGGGTTGGAAATGCAGTTGCTAAGATAACAACAATGGCTGTTACAGCTGGCAGTATACCTCCTTGAATCCCAAAAAACTTTGTCAGATGAAAACCAGCCTTGCAGATGGCAAAGGATACTGCAAGGGCAGTACCAAGCTGTAAAACAGGAAGCTTGTTGCTAGGTTCAGAGCCACTCTCATTCTCAGCATCTGCTAGTACAACTCCAAGTCATCACAACTTCATAAGAAAAGGATATTTGTAACAGATGAATCATAAAGAAATTGGGTGAGCTAAATCAATTCATAGCCAAAGTCATTGGCTTCATAAAACCATCAAAATGAAGGAACCCAAACACTGAATTTTTCCACTATGTTTTGTAACATTATAATGTGGAGAAAGGACTTAAATGCTCATTACATTCTTAACAAGAAGTTAGAAATGGCCTCACCATTAGTTTCTGTTGAAGAATCAGGAGGTATTTTAGACGCCAATGCAAACAATGTTGTAAAATATATTGCACAAATAACATTATCTGCAGCTAGTCCAGAAGCTAAAACTGATGGAGATACTTCGAGAGCATTCGCGATGGCAACGTAATTTACAGCTACACAATGTGAAGACTAAAGTCATCATGATTGATGAAAAGCATGGGGAAAAGAAATAAGGGTGGTTCTTGGATGGGGCTGAAGCAGTGCATATAACTCCTGAAACAAGTCTTAAAACCTCGAAACAAAATTACCTCCACCGATATGTCTTCCCATGAGAGCAGCTGCTATTTTCCAACTGTCTGCACCAAGTGATCGCATTGGCACAAGCCAAAACGCCAACAATGTCCCAACTGTTGTAGCAACTGTCACACGACAGAAGCAAAACAAACTTGGAAAACAGTTCCAATCGGAGAATACGGAAATCCAAAAATCAAAACCATTCAAAGTTTATTTTCACTAGAGAGGCAACTATAATTTCAAAATTGATTACCTGATCCTAGCAAGAAAGCAGAGAGAAGTGCCCCAGTGGACTGAACCACACGACGCAAGTCCGCTCTGAACAACAACAACGGAACTGCCAAAGGGAGCAGAAACTCCAAAACAATAGAGTAAGCCGGAGATTCACTCGAAATGATCCCCAAATTGCTAGCTGCAAGTCCAATTAAGGTGCTCACTAGCGCACCGCTCAACGCACTCCCAATCTTGGTCTTCTCGGACCTTCAATCTCAAAGCATAATAATAATAATGATAGCTGTCCAATTATCCGAGACAAGATTCTAATGTCGACCTAATTCGTAAAACACGAGGGTCAAAATACTAACCAGATGCCGAAAGCACCGGTTGCGAAGAGAGCGGTCCAGGTGCCCCATCGATCGTTGGGAGAAATAAGAGGGAAACTCAAATTGGATCTGACAGCTACAGATCGGCGAGAGCTTGAATCTCTGGGATACAATCGTGGAGACAGAAATGTTGGGCTACAATTATTATTGCCATTATTAGCTAATGAACTCGATGATGAAGTTACAGGTGTGGCTGCGGTACTGGTTGATGATGCTCCAACTCCAAGGAAATTTTGGCCGGACCAGAAAAATGACCGTTGAATCTCCGGCTTCGGAAGCGGAGAAGCAGCTACATGCAAAAATGGAAACTTCGACGCCATTGACCTGAGTCTCCGGCGAAAGCGAACAAACGAGCTTACTGGACTTGGGAGTGTTACTTGGTATTAATAAATTTTATAAAAATTAATCGAAATAATTATTATAGAAAAATTCTTTAATATTATTATATCATGATTAAAAAAATCATAAAATTTTAAAAAATATCTTGTCTAAATAACATATAAAATAAAAAGGGAATTTCATTACATGATTTTACGATTATATATGATTAAGAACTCTTTGCATGCAAAACGATGTCGTATTATAATTAAATTTTCCCGGTGGGAGAAAATGGAAGCGGAAATGCTGTGTTGATTTAGTTGAAGGGGTAGTGAGAGGGAATAGAGGAAGTGATGCGGACAAGGAAAGAGGAAACACAGTGACCAGTTGCTGGGTGAACGCGAGATCATTGTGTGTGTGTTGTGAGAGAGAGAGAGAGAGAGAAAGAAAGAGGAGAAGAAGTTTGAAAGTAGGGGCTATGTTGCTAAAGATGACGGATGTGATATTGCACGTATACTATGCAGATTAACGGGATTTTCAAGAATGGTGTTGGCTTCGCTGGCATCTTCCACAGCGCCGTTCAGGTTCTTCCCCTTCTCTCTCTCTCTCTTCTTATATATGCATAATTAGTTACGTTATTTATCTATTCATTTGTTGCCTTGTTGGTGTGCCTAAGCAATGCCGTCACTGTGGATGGGATCTAGGGATTTTTTTGTTTAGTTAACTGAGATAATTGGTGAGAATCTAGTTTAGATAATCACTTAGTGAGAAACTAGTTTAGATACACATACGCATGCCTGTGTTTATGTGTTGATTTGATTGAATCAATTATGGAAAATTCTTCCGCTGCAGGTGAGATCTGTGGTCTTAGTTGTTCTACTGACGAGTCTTTATTCGTTAAATCCTGGTGCTGAATCCTTAGTTGTACATTAAGAGGAACAGTGCCGGGCCCATAGGTGGAAATTTTGTGCGAGCTTCTGCTTTTTCTATGGGTTTTTACGAAGCGGATAATGAGCCTTCATAAATGTTGAGTAGGTACTAGGTATTATAGAGGTTCGTCAAGAAATAGGGCGTTTAGTTTGCTTAAGAACCTTGAATTGGCGAACTTATTGTTTCAGATGGTTGGCTTCTAGTTTTATGCTCATTGCTATGTTTTGTTTGGTAACTACCGCATTCCTATTTGTTGAAAATGGTAAGCTATGGACGTTGTTCATGCCTGCTGGTGGTTTAAGGTGGTGTGAAACTTTGGGTTTGATTTGAATATATGGAGATCATGGTTGCTGCTATGACGCATCACTTAACAAAATGTTGCTTGGACTTCTCCGTGTCACATCTATCTCTCTTTTTTGTTTAACTTGCACATCTTAACATTACATGTCCATTGAGCCTCTCTGTTGCACCACATTATCCTCTTATAGTTTCTCTTGAAAATTCATAATATTTTTTCACCTTGTCCTCAATATGTTATATCACTATCCTCGTATTGTCCAGTTGTTATGAATGGAAATGGGTGTAGCCGACAATAAATTTGACTTGTATTAGCAGGTTTAGTGAGATGATGAATAGTCTTTTGGGTATTGTGAACATGGAACTGGAGTTTTTAGTTGCCCTTCCAGAAAGTACTCTATGTATACATATTGCGAGAATGTTGTATTAGGAGTCTAGGTAGAACTAACTTTTCTATCTCTTATAAGGTGAACCAAATTTTGCGGGAACTGAGTAGAGATTAGAGAATGGCCAGGAAGTTCATATGACTTGCTATCCAAGAACTGCAATCACTTCTGTGATGAGTTCCATGAAAGGCTTGGTCTGCCAAAACCTCCAGGTGAGCATTACTTAGCATCATAACTAGAACGCTTATCCTGTTAAACATGTGTATAAATTGGCCAGGCCATTTAGCATGTGATTGTAGATTTGAATTATACATATCCCTAGGTTGGGTTCTAGTCCGCTCTATTAGTTGTAGCTTATGGAGCTGCTCTATCCTGTTTTATGGTTGGCGTTCTTTTGTTAGTTGTAGAATTAGCCACTTTACTGAAATATTAAAGGTAATGTTTGATTATGAAATAAGCTGTATTTTTTTCTGTTTGTTCTAAATTGTTCTCCTGGTCCAATAAGTTTTCTGGTGTTGAAGAACTTTGTCTTTTATTATTGAATATTCTTGTTGTGTCTCTAACAAGTTGGGTTAATCGTTTTGCTAATGCTGGTGATGCAGCCTTGGAAATGGCAGGAATCACGGGTTAGATGTTCTGCAGCTTCTGCCATTTCTATCATTATAGCGCTGTTTATATTTAAACTCCACGACCCTCTAGAAACACAAGTCCAATTCGACTTTTTTTTAAGAGTCCAGTTTTCTTTCATAATACGTTGCCATTTGTTAGTAGATGGTTTCCTTAATGCGATTAGCTTGTTTGGCAACTGTCTTGATGTCTTTTAACTTGTTAAGAATCTTTTTTGCCTTAAGAGTCTGTGAAGTAGGAAGTAGTCACTTGTGGTTATCAACTACCGAACATGAAGTGCATCTTCTTTCTAGATGACAGAAACTATACACGCAAATTGAACTTCACATGGTTGTTCTCTAGTTAAGTTTGCATATGGTGGGTGCCAAATTTTTTTCCTCCTCTGGTGTGCTTTTAAATATAACCTGCCATTCTTCTGGCTACATTTCACATTATCCTGAAATATTAACTGTTAATTGGATTAGAATATCACATATGATAACAACCTGATTTTCTGTGACAATTACATCCTTATCAGGCTTTTGATATTGTCCAGTGTGATTGCCATTTCTCTTCTGGGCTGGTTTACTGCAGTTAAGCCAAGCCAGGGTAGAGATTGTATCAGCAAGCTAAGTGGTATATCATTTTCTTGTTGGTACAGTTTCCAAATAATGGACCAGCTCCTGATTAACCAGGCAATTCAAATGGAGGAAGCTGTAGGTTTGAAGCAAGTTGGTTTAAAAATCTTATTACTTCTGGTGCCGAACCATTTAGTAGCAGGGATGAAGTCAATTAGGATGAAGATGTCCATCTTTGGCAACCACATGACAGAGTGCTGGATTTACCATCATGGCGAAATTCACAATGGGAATCAGAACTACCAGCACAGCAGAATTCTCGGTATGTTGTCTGATGACGAATTTTGTTAAAGCATTCTTATCAGTTGTATTAGTTGAAGCATACAATAGTCTCCGTCATTCTTGCATACCACTGTAAAATTTTAATTGTTTTTCCCACAGAATTTTGCCCTGTGATGCCTAAAGGATTCTAAGCACATTGAGAAGGCTGTCAACCTAAGGCTCTGTTAGGCAACAACTAGTATTTAGTATATGGCTCTAGTCAAAATATTATGTAGAATGATTAAATACTAGTTTCTGACAAACGACAACCTTTAGTTTTTGTCTAACAGTTAATAAAAGCGCAAAAAGTTACTATAACAGTTGATATGTCTCCGGGCATGAGTTTTTTCTTTTTATTCGTTTCTCTATAGCGTTTAGCCAGTTTTGTGGCAATTGTTATTCTTTGTTTCCTACTCGCTAAGCTTTTCAATGTTCAGTTAATCATTTTTGTTGTTTGTGTACAGGGTATGTAGCTTAATTAGAACTATATTTCCAGTCTAATGAAATT
>CAOGCB010324923.1:0-14733 GCA_948266635.1 Cnidoscolus chayamansa
GTGCACAAACATATAGTTTAAATCTGTTTCATCAGTCATAGCAGCTTTGTAAAATTACTGACAGTCTAATTCTTAGCTTTTAGAAGTTCTAATTTATTCACTGTCAGAAATCCAAATAGTCTTTCACTAAGAAATTTAAAAGGAAGTTCAAAAATCTAAAAAGGTCCAATTCACCCCCCCTCTTGGACTCCAACAAGGGACCAACAACTTAGATATTTAAGCTATTTGTGAGAAAATGTGGGAGATTTGTTCTTTTAGGTTTTGGAGTTTAAGGCCTTTATAGTTTATACAACTCTTTGCTGTGGCATTATCAGATTTTGTTACTTGATCTGATATTTTTACCTTTGGTTCCTGATAATGGATGCAGATTGACCTGAACTCACATATTGTTAAGGTCTTCTTGACTTTGAAGGTATGTAACTTTTACCACTGCTATTACCACTGTGGGGATGTAATTTGCTTTTTTTTTTTTTTTTATGATTAGTTTAATGACTATTCAAAGAAATGTAGTAATGATTTTATTTAGGATGGTAGGCTAAGAAATTGCAGTCAGTAAGCGAAATATGCAATGAACAATGCTTTTATCTAATTCCACCACTGGTCTTTTAAATCCATATTTAGTATTTATCTTTGGCAGATTATTATTTTTAAAATCCTTCAATTTGTCAAAAAAGCCATATGTTCTAATTTGTAATTTGTGTAGTTGTCCAATTTGAACCGGAAAATTGGAAATGCTAGGAACTACTCCCGCTTATAAGCTCTAATTTTCCACCTATTTGTTTGGAAGACATGTAGTGCTTGCATGTCAGAAATAACCCAAAAAGAAAAGGCTATTGAGATGAACTTTTTATCTGGTATTTATAAGTACTATCTCTATAAGGTAGTTTACCAAGTTTTTTACCATATTATCCCATTTAATTCTAAAATTTCACCATATTACCCTCATTTCATTTTCTTAATTCATGTTTACATAGTTGGAATTTAAAAAAAAAAAAAAAATCTTCCAATTATCTTCAAGATTTTCTTCCTCCTGTCACCTTCAAGGGTTCAATAAAATACTTTTTCCTATAAGTTTTTCATAAAATATTTGTTCATTTGATTCCAAAATTAAATTATATTGTAATATGATTTGAATATATTTTGATGATTTATAGTAAAAACATTAGTTAATATAAGTTATTATTTAATAAAATAACCTACTATCCTTTTTAGTCATTTAATATGAGCCCCCTTCAACCAAACATTAGCTATTGATTATATACTTATAAACACTTAAATAAAAAAAATGTAATTGCTTAAAAATTTTAAATGCTTAAGAGCTCAAATTAGCTAGTGATTATAAACTTATGTTCATAATTTAGGCTGAATACTCTCTTATTGCTATGACATTATTATTGTTGGTTCTAAATGTAGGTCCAATAGAAGTGAATTGACTTTTTTTAAAATTTTATGAATCTAAGTCTCTGCTCTGAACTATAAAAATTATTACAGTAAATCCCAGAACTTAGTGAAACTAGAACTTCTAAAATCCAAATTTAGACTGTCAAAAATTTCTGAACTCTGTTTGTGAAACACTAACAGATAATTTTCTTAAAGGCAGAACTAACTCAGATGTGTTCAATAAAGTAGAGATTCAGTAAGTCAGATATGAGCACAAATTAACCAAGCATAGTAAAAATAAGAGATAGGGAAAGAGAATAAGAACTTATGAATTTTATAGTGGTTCGGCCTTCTTGCCTACGTCCACTCTCTCAAAGTCTCCCTTTGAGAAGTTGCTCCACTATTGACTTTTTTGAATGGCAAAAGACAAATCTTTACAATCTTTCCCAAGTTTTCAAGGATCTTGTAACCTTCCCAAGTTTTTCTAGGCTCTTATAACATTTCCAAGTTTTCCAAGGCTCTTGTAACCTTCTCAAGTTTTCCAAGGCTCTTGTAACCTTCCCAAGTTTTCCAAGGCTCTTGTAAACTTATACAAGTTTTCAAAGGCTCTTGTAACCTCACACAAGTGCTTCTCACTAAACACTCACAAACACAAGCTAACACAAGCTTGCTCTCAACCTTAAATAGTTTATGAGTAGGTGAAGGAAAGTAACTCTAGTGTCTTTCTTATTACAACAACAACTATAAAGATGAAGAAGAGTTAGATTTGCCAAAGAAAGTTCAATCAGCTCAAATGAAGAATTTTGTTGCAATAAATTTCTCTCAAGTGTAAATGTTCTTCTTAAGAAATAAATGAAAGAATTTTTATTTATATAGAGTCTTGATGTAAAACTAGTCGTTTGAAAAGATTCGACAAGTAAAAAGTAGATTTCAACACAGAACTAGCCATTATTTTGTATTTTAGTAAAGTGTTCTACTGAGTTTACCGACCCCAACTTGTTTGGGATTAAGGCTTTGTTATTGTTGTTGTTGTTCTACTGAGTTAATTTTGAAAGTCTAGGTTCTACTTTCAACTCAGTGGTTCTAGTTTTGAAAATCAAGTTCTATTTTTGGCAATTCACAATTCTCTTATCTTTGTACATTGACTGTAAGATTTATTTATATTTAACTAAGTTCTTCAGATGTTTGATCCATTGTCTTTATCATTTGTATGTTTTTTCCTCGCATCTTCACATTTTGATCATGATATTTTGTGATTAACGAAAGAAACATAAATTTCTTAAATTTTGTAATTATCAAAATATACTCTTTGAGTTCATGGGTTAACAATTATCACTAAAAAAATTGCTTGCATCAAGATTCAAATTGCTGGCTCACAGTGGACTTTAAAGCTAGGTGAGCCGCATTTTGAACTTACAATAATTTTGCATTACTTCCACATACAAACATACATATATGTGTATAACTTCTAATGAGGATAATACACTATTATTATTTATTTCTTGAAAGACAATATGTCCTCATGTAAAAGAAAAAATAATAAATAATTCTGTTTCTGTCGTAAGGTGTCAAATGTGGGAAGGTTTAGCTAACTTCTAAGCCAAATACCGTTTTAACTAAGGTGAACTTTTAAGAATTTAATTTAAAAAAATAGATATCACACTTTAAAAATATATTTTAGTTAAAATTATGGCTTTATACGTGTAAGGTATGTGTGTGTATTAAATTATTATATTTACAATATATCAAAAATATTTTATCTTTTATAGAATATTTCTCTAATAAAGCCTACTTTAATATAAATCAATTTATTTTGTATTTCTAATACAAATACAAGATGCACAATTTACACATATATACACAGTGGTTTTAAATAACGGCTATTATGTTACATAACGATCATTATTTTAAGGTTTTTAAAGCTCCTCATAACCGTTAAAGCTGTTATTTCAAGATCTTTTAAAATTGTATATTTCATGGTCATCACGATCGTTACGTAATGGTCACGGCTGTTACCAGCTGTTAAGTAATGGTCATAAAGACCATTGTTCTTCTTTTTGCAGGAATATTCCTATTGCTATTGGCGGACGGTCTCTTTCAATGCAGCCTTCTCATGAATCATCTATTTTTTAGGGCATAAGTTGTTTTCAATTGTTTTTTCTGCCAACTTTCACCTATCTTTACCTAATACCTATGTATTATCTATTTTATTCTCCAATTTCTGCAATTATGCTTCACATTTCTCTCAAATTTCTCTAAATTCTCCTGCAAGTTATTGAGTTACATTTTCACACTTATACTTGAACTATTGAAGTGTTCAATAACTTTAACTATTGAAGCGTTCACCAACTTTACCTATTGAAGCGTTCAACAACTTCAACTTCGGCACCAAGGATTGGAAATCTAAGCTGCCCCAAGTCTCCTCAATCAACAATCTAGGTTTTAAATCTAATATCTAATTAGTTCTTATTGTGATATTAAATTAATTAGTACTAATGATGTCCAAAAATCCTGGATTTAATGTCTTTATCTGATTTATTTTTACTTATTATTAAGTTGTATAGCTTAATTTTAATGAGATCTTTAAATATATACATATTTCATTACTTTTGCAAATTTTTCAAAAGAATTAGTGTAGCGCCAGAAGTTCCCATTGCGTTATGACCATTACAAGGCCGTTTCCATTACTCCTGGGTGCAATTAGGAACCATATTTATTTTTTAATTTATTCTGAATAATTGTTTAAATTTAATTTGTTAACTTGTTATCTTAATTTCTTTTATGATTTGGAAAAAATATCAATTTTCTCTAATTTTATTGTCTATGTTAAGATCTCATATTGCATAAGATTGAGTTACGCTGGGTCAATCCTCTCCCTAAGCCAGTTTTCAGGGGGGAAATAGTTTTATTGGTAATGTGCCCCTTATAAAGACTTTTGGCCAATCCTCTCCCTAAGCAAGCTTTTAGGATGGAGTTAAGCTTGATCCAAATTCGTAACAATGTCTCAAAGGGCAGTGTTAAGTATCCCAAATTGGTTAGTTGTGGCCAATGTAAGCTTTTGGAAAGACTTAGATATCACTCTCCCTTGAGCTACCTTTTTGTGTTGAGTTATATCCAATGCAAATTTTTAACATTATATATTCTTATTTTTAAAAAACAAAATATATTGAAAATTTTACAAATTTATTTACTAACTTGCTTATAAAATATGTCAAGTTACTAATTTTGATGTAGTTTAATACACTTTTATTATATTGTTGTTGTGTTGTTGTTATTGTTATTATTATTATTTATTGAATAGTACAAATGAATATTATACCTTTTCAGTTCCAACTGAACCTTAAACCATTGACCCTGTATTCACCAGCTCGAAGACTGGACTGGGTTTGATGATTTTGGTAATTTCAGATATTATCTCTTTCAGGTTGAGAATACTGGAACTGCTCCTGCCTCTGAAGTCCTCCTTGCTTTCCCACCTACTCAAGTTGATAATCTAGCAGTTGTCAAAGCACAAGCAGCTACAGAAAAGCGGAAGAAGCAAACTTATACAATTCTGGATGTAAAGCCAACAGAGCTACCCGATGCACCAAATGGGACTAAATATTTTATCATATCTTTGCTCAGTCCATTAAATTCAGGTGAAACTGCAACCCTGGAAGTGCTCTATATGTTAACGCATTCATTGGAACCCTTTCCAGCTGAGATAAGCCAATCAGAACCACAGTTGGTATATTACCATGATAGTGCTTTAATATTGTCACCATACCATATTAAGCAGCAAACAACTTTTATTAAGACACCAATTGCACAAGTGGAATCATTCACAAGAGTGGAACCTACTAGCCATGTCAGTCACGAACTAAAGTATGGACCATATGAAGATCGCGTACCATATTCATTTTCTCCAATAATGGTTCATTTTGAGAATAACAATCCATTTGCTGTTGTTGAGGAGCTTGTACGTGAAGTGGAAATATCTCACTGGGGCAACCTGCAAATAACAGAACACTACAAGTTGGTTCATGCTGGCGCTCGACTCAAAGGCATTTTTTCAAGGTAGGATTTCTTCTGCTTTGTTGTAGTATTTGTATTTCTTTTAATTTTTAAGATTTTTACCCTTTAGTAGTCTAACATTAGCTACCTTTCTTAACCTATTTGTATTAATGTGGAACTTAGACTGGAATGCATGAAATAATATATCACTGCTTAATATGTTACACAAGTAATAATGACTCAGTTGAACTAAGGCTCAGTACCAAATTAGTTGAGACTTCACTCTTTTTTTTTCTCCATCTTTTGTTATGTTAAATTATTTGTTATCCTTCTAGGCACTGTATAGGTCTACATTTAATTTGGTCAAGCCATTTTTAATAAATCTTCCAACTCATCTTTAATGGCGTCCACCTTCACTTTTTTTTACATATACAGCCTTTTTTTTCAATTCTTAGCATATATTTTCATATTAATACTCTCTTGAGATAATAAATCTTTGCTAATGTTTTTTCTTAAACCATTGACCTAAACTCTAGCCCCACAAAAAACTCTGCCAAATTTCAGAGAAATGTTGTCAGTTTTGTGAAACTATCCAAGAAGAATGACTGATGATGTAATATCTTGACTGTCGAGTACTTGCTGCCTTTTATCATTTTTGTTAATTGTGATGGACAAAGCTTATATGAGAAATCCATCTCTTTTTGTGCTTGTGCACATGAATGTGTTTTTAACTGTTCTTTCTCAAATATAGTTAATGGTAGAATACCCATTCAATGGGAAAACAAACTTCTAATGACAATGTTCTTCTCTTTTGGCAGGGTTGACTATCAAAGTAGGCCATTTTTTACTGGTGTATCTTCATTCAAACACCTTCTAGCGAGACTACCGCCTAGGGTGCATTCTGTCTATTATCGAGATGAAATAGGGAACATTTCATCATCTCATTTACGTACAGATTATCGAAAGGTATTTTGATTCTCTTCATCCTCCCTCATTTTCTTTTCTGTGGGCATTGCCTAGGGTGCATTTTGTTAATTACCAAGATGAAATAGTCAACATTTAAGCATCACATTTATCTACATATAATAAAGAGCTGTTAAGATTTTCTTCATCTCCTCCCCTTTCCTTTTCTTGTGTCATTCTTGGTTTCCTTAGTTTCCTCCCGCTCTTCTGTCACCAATGCATGTTTGGAATTAAAATTTGCTTGCATTTTCTAATTTTATGTTCACATCTTAATGGAACTGTGTTGTGTGTATTTTAATTGGAGACATAGAATTACTGCAAGTGGGAAAAATATTCACTATATATGAGATGTGGTTTTGATCTTCAAATTTGTTGAATGAATGCTTTTCTAAACAGTCGGAACTTGAAATTGAACCACGATATCCTTTATTTGGAGGTTGGAAATCAACTTTTGCCCTTGGGTATAGGCTACCATTGCAAGATTTCCTTTTTGAGTCTTCAGATGGAAAGCGTTACCTCAACTTCAGCTTTGGCTGTCCTCTTGCAGAGACCGTCGTGGACAAGTTGACTGTGAAAGTGGGTTTACTTGTATCCTCTACATTCTTATTCTATCATCTATGGCTGTAAAGTGTCAATACATTGGTATCTTTTGCCAAAGTAGATTTTCTGATACAGAAGCTGTTCTACATCAGGTTGTGTTGCCAGAGGGGTCCAAAGAGCCTTTCGCTGTGGTTCCTTTTCCAGTAGAGCAACGTTTGGAGGTAATTTTCCTTATATAATAATTTATTTGCAAGTAATTATTGTACTTGATACTTATTTCTTGCATGCCTATTAGCTTGCAACTAAGGCTATTAGTCTGGTAAGCACATAAGGTGGCAGGCTACATTGTTCATTTCCATATAAGCAGTAACAAGAGAAGTACCATGATTGGCAACTTGAATATTTGAACATTACTTGTGTTATTTTAGGCTGCATCTGAGGTAAAGTCATAGTTATTATATGGATCTGTCCTTGCAGTTTTATGCTTTCTAAACTGATCTTGTAAATTGCAATATGCGCAGACCAAATATTCATACCTTTATGGGGTTGAGAGGACTGTGCTGGTTCTGGAAAAGAAAAATGTAGTTCCTGAGCACAACTCTCCTTTCCAGGTAGATTTGCAATCCCTTCTACATGTATCTCGATCTCTGTTATCATCATATCTAAGTATATATTACCTTTGCTTCAAATTATGCTAGGCATACGATAAATTGTTGGTTTGCAAGGATGTCGATCAGCCATTAAAAAAGTGATCAGAATGTTTTCTTTGATTAACAAGATTTAGGTGGAAGACTTTAATGAACCTTCTTATTTCATTTATAATGCCTATTTTATGCCTGAAAAATAGAAATTGCTGACAGTAATGCCACATGCTAGCAGCACCAAGTTGCCTACTGGAGGGTGAGCCTGTGTGTAGTTGCTCATATGCATGTTGAATCTGCTATCTAGTCATTACATGACATGATAGCAAACAGGAAATGCAGTGATATTTGCGCCTTCTTTCGCTACACAATAGAAGAATAACTCTCCCCCTTCCCTAACCCCAAACTCAACCCTTTCTACATCCACCAATATACTATTTGATGGATGGGAAGACTTGAATTCCAGCGCTCCTACCCTCCGTACCATTAAAACTTTGGGTATTGTGAGGTGGCCTGATGGGCATATTGTGATTAGTTCATTTAAAGTTATGGAAGCAAGGCCCAAGAACCATGACATGGTTATTGGTCAGTATATTTCTAGTGGGGCAAAATTTTGAGAATCGCCATGGTAGGCAAAATAAAATTAGCAAAAGGTGTGATTTCAAAGATATGTTCTGAAATGAAAGATCAATCCTCGCATTATATTCAGTGTTATCAAGGTGAGAAGCGACATTGTGACGACAAGTAATCTATTTGCCTTAGGCAAGGGCTTTTTTAGTGAGACGTCGTAATCTAAATTATATATATATGTGAAGTCAAACATATAGATATTTATGTAATTATATTATTGTTACATTCTTAATTAGTTTATAATTATAGATATATATTCTAATTAATCAACATAATTATTGGAACATATCTCTATTTAGTTACTATATATATAAAGTCCATTATGTAGTTATTTATATAAATATGATATTATTCCCTTCTTAATTAATTAATATAATTATAAGAATATATATCTAATTAGTTAGCATAAATATATTATATATATATCATTGACTAGTTATCAACTTAGCATAATTATAGAGATATGCACTCCTAATTAGTTAGCATAATTAGCAGTACTAATTAGTTAGTATAATATAGGGATACATTCACTAATTAGTAACTAAAATTTAATTTTCCAACTAGTTGCTTTAAAAGGGAACTAGATTAGTGTTTGGCGTTCAAAAACCATAGAAAAATGTTTGTACATTATTTGCAAAAGGCAGTGTCTCTCCTTGCCTCACATGAGCCAAGTGAAGCAAGCGCTCACCTCTTGCAAAAGGTCTTGCCCAGGTGAAACAAGGAGGGTCACTTGTATCCAATGGCACCTATTGGGCACCTTTAATACAACAACAACAACAAAGCCTTAGTCCCAAACAAGTTGGGGTCGGCTTCATCATAAGATTGGCTACCTTTAATAAGACTGATTATATTTAATAAAAATTAGTACCTTCTTTTTACTTTGCTTAGGCTAATGAAAATTTGGTTTGACTTGTGCAGGTGTATTACACTTGTAACCAAATCTTTGTGCTAGCAGAACCATTGGTGTTGGTATCTGCATTTTTCTTCCTTTTTGTGGCTTGTGTAGCTTACTTGCACATTGATCTTTCCCTACACAAGTGATAATGCTCCCCCTGACCAACAAGAGGAGAAAACGTTTTGGAAAAGTATGATTTTGTAGCAATGGATTAGATTTTATGAGTTGGTGACACTGAATATCTGTAATCTGGAGTTCAGAACGGTGACTCTTCCATCCAGAATTTTCCATACGATAGACTTCAACCTGGGATCAACTTTTGCATTAGTTGTCCCCTCCCTCCCTTTCTGAATTTTCTTTTGAATCTTTAAATTTGGAGTCAAAACCTATTAGGGAATCATCTGAAATTGATTCAGGTTTTGCTAAATTTCTTCAAATCACATCAACTCCTAAGCTAGTGAATGAGCAATTTAAAGTCGTGAAGCCTTTGAACTGAAGACTCCAATTTGATAGACGCCATTGATTAGTCTCCTAATGGCTGTCGCCATCTTCACAGTCATCAGTGGCTTCGAAATTTTATATCACCCCACTTGGCATGTTGTTTGCATTGAAATTTGATTTTTTCTTAATAAAAAAAATAGAATTTTCTTTTGCTTATTATATTTATAATACCGTTTTAGTCAATCTTGTCTTAATTAATTAAATTTTATTTATCAAAATTATCTTGCATTACTCCCAGTTCTCGGCGCTTATAATGGGTAAACAACAACACAGTCAACACTACACATCCCTATTATTATTATTATTATTATTAATCCATTTTAATATGAGATAATAATTTATTAAATAAAAATTCATATATTTATTTTGATGACCTATGTTTCAAATAATTACTATTTTTTAATAGTTGAATAATTTATTCTAATTTAAAAAATAATAATAAATTCCATTTTTCATATTACAGGTGAGCACGTTGCCTGTACCACATTGTGCTTCCTATTGTTCTCTGCAATCCAGCGCATGTGCTGCAATGCATGACAGCATTTTTATTTTTGGCTTTCTTAATAATAATAATATTATTATTATTTCGATCCATTTAGGTCTTATTTGAGGTTTGAATAAATATTCTTAGTTTTTATTTTGAATCATAAATGGATCAATTTATTTATAACACGACAAAAATAAAAGTCTAAACGAGTTGATTTGTTTAATTAGATTAGATTCAAAATAATCTATTTATTTAAATAGATTAATAATTAGTATATTTTATATTAATTTATTTAAATATATTATAGGTATGATTTAATTATTTAAATTAAATTTATTATATAATTAAATTTTATTTAAAATAATAATATTTTAATTTTAAATATTTATTTATAAAGTATAAAATTATCTTATTTATTTTATTTTATATAAATACATATAAATTTAATTAATTTATAAATATTTAAATTTAAATAATAGTTATATAAATATTAATAGTATAATTAAATAATATTATTTAATTTTAATTTATTATAACATCTTAAATGGATTGTATTATGAAATTAAAATTATTATTTATTTAAATAAATTAAATATGTAATAACGTGTTATATGATATAATAATAATTTAATTATTTAAATAGGTTACACAGTTCAACTCGTTTAATCTGATTAATAAACATATTTATATTAGAATTGAGTATTTTGATACGATTAATTAAATGGATCAGGTTCGGATTAGCCAATTTAATGTTATAGGTGTATGTTGATACTATATATTTATGATCTGTCAATACAAATTGTCGGCTCTCGTTTTCATAATGTAATCTTGTCAATGAGTCTATGTGTGTTGTCTATTTCTTCGGCAAAAAAAAATCAAATAGCTGAATGATGTGTGAGAATCCTTAGGTTGAGGTCCCTTCGGAAGCGTACTCCAAAATACACTGATCCTTTAGGATCCCACATCAGATACAGAGAGTATATGTAAGACTTATATAAAATCAAAGATTTTATCAAAATCATCATGATTTTGAATGTGCGTAAAATTTATATAGGATTAAAAACTTTTTTAAAATAACTATAAATTTGACAATGATCCAATTATGTCACCTAGAGCTCGAGATTTGAATAAAATCATTCATATATATATATATCTTCATCTGTAATTTTTTAAACAATATGTTGGACACATTTTTCATCAATCAAACTCCAAAAATGTTTTCTTAGTTGTAAATCTATCAAATTTTCAATTTAAAATATTTTTAGTTAATTTAATATAGCATTTGAATTATTAACTTGATTTAAAAAATTCTATTATTATTTATTGCTATTTCAAACTAAAAATAGATTCTTTATATCTGTAATTAAATATTACTTATTATCATTATTAATACGAAAGTTTCATTAAAGAATATATACCTATCTCACATAAAAAGTTACTAAATTATAAAAATAAAAATAAAAAACAAATCAATAGATTAGAAAGCTAAAATAATTATAAAAAATAAAAAAAATCAATCTGTAATATTTATTTCTTTAATATATTATCAGAAAAATAATATCAAGAGATAATTTTATAAATGTACAAAATTAAATATAAAGAATGTTTCTAAATTCACTATAAAAAAAAATATCCTTTTCATTTTGCAATCTCAGTACCTCATTATTCTAGTGGAATGCAAGTCCAATAACACAGAGAAATGAGTAGAGACTAAAGATACATGCATGAAGGAGAGACCAGTTAATGAAATTAATGAAAAGAGAGATATTTATTAGTTAGAGAAACAAAACATTAATTTTATGTTTTTTTTAAATTATTTCGTATTAATTTAAATTCTCATCGAATATATTCATTAATAAAATAAAGACTATTTTATTAAATTTTAAAGATATTTTATATTAAAATTTGAATTCGAGATTTTTAAACAGCTAAATACAATGTAATTCTAAAATTATAAATTCATAAAAAAATAGTAGAATTTAATCTAATAATATTCATATATTTTATAGTTAACTTCTCTTATGTTAAAAATATATTTTTTTTTATTTATAGATATAATACAAATAAAATAGAAGTTGATTTAATTGCTGCCACCGCCAGAATTATTTTTTAAATTAAATAAAAAAAAAAGGAAAAAAGAAAAAGAGGTAACTGACAGCGCTTTGCTGACAAGTGGTATGATTCTATGGATTCATCCCCACAGTTTTATATTATTCCACTGCTTATTTGCATGAGATTACACTCTCTCTGGGCCCCAACTCCCATCCTTCTCAGTTCTCATTTTTTTGTTTTGTACGGCTGTGCATCACTGGGCCCCATGACCCCATAAAAATTATACTATTTTTTATTTCTTTTTTAATATTTATTAAATTTTATTTTAAAATAATGATAAAATAAATGTAACTTAATTTGATTAATTTAAAAAATAAATTTACATTTTTATTAAATTAATTTAATAAAATTTAAATAAAATTGAGATCGAATTCCATTTTAAATTAAATAAAATTTAATTATTTAAAAAATTAAATTATATTTTATTTAATTAAATTAAATTAAATTTTTTATATAAATTGAATATGCTGGAACTGAATTTTTATAATTCAATTTAATTTCTATAAAATTGAATTTTTTTTGAGTTTGAGAGTGAAGAATGGAGGGAGCTGCTCGTTTTTTTATGTTAGGTCGCTGCCAAGAGAGTGAGAAATTAAAGGTGAAGAACTTATCATCGAGAGGTCAAGAGATCTATTGTTAAAGGACCATTCGAGGAATCTAAAAATTATATGTAGGTAAATTTGAGTTTAATTTTAGTCAATAAAAATAAGTATTGACTTTCGACATTAAATCTAATAAAACTTATAAATCTTGATGCTTCTATCAAAAGAATTATAAACTAAAATGTTCCTCTCACCATTCGAATTTTCGATTTTTTATTATTTATTTTTCTTTTTTACTGTTTAGCTACCCGTGGGTGTGATTCTTAATTATAATGTAATTGGAAGCGCATGTGTATTACAATTTTGACCCTTGAAATTCAGACAAAAACAATACTAGCATTCAAGGACAGTTTGGTCTCATGAAAGTCAGCCACTTCACAATCATGATTCCACCACGTCGTACAAAAAGCACAACTCCCAATACACAGTCACGTGACTGGGAGCATCTATGCTCACTCACATGGTAGTTCAATTTTTAAAACTACCACACACGCACAGCTGGTGTTTGATTTATTCGCTGCGGGTAGGCCCCACAGTAAACACGGTAGAATTAGAATCTAAACTGCGTTCCTCCACGTTCGATCAGGATCAGGATCAGGGTCGGGTATGATTCATTGTGGACTTCCCTAACGTGCAAGCAAAACTTGGGTCCCACATGAACATGGGCAGGCAACCTCTCACTTGCATGCACGCACGTTGCATGTGCTGCTTTCCACCCTCCTCCACTCCTCCGCTTATCTCGCCAGTGACTGCCACGTCACCTACTCTTCTCTTAATAGTCACTTTACCGTAATACCCCTAGGAATGAACACAAGTCGATCATAAGTGATGAACCGAACCAAATTAAATCAGTTCGATTCGATTATATTTTTAAAAATAATTTTAATTTTCAGTTCGATTCGATTTATTTATATTATTTAACTGAAAAATCAAATTAATTGAACCATAAATTCAGTCTAATTAAATCTCTAAAATTAATCACGTATCTAAATAAAATTTAAAATTAAATCCTAAATTTAAATCATACTTACAATCAAATTTCTTCTCCTCTCTCTCTTGCTTCGGTGCTTTCATCATCCCTTGAACCCTCAACAACATCGAATCTTTTATTAGTCACTAGGACCAGTTCAACATCGAAATGGCTCATTAAAAAATTTTAATTTTATAGAAATCGAATCGAACAGAAATATTTTGAATTTATATTAAATTCAATTTATATAAAAAATTTAATTTGATTCAATTAAATAAAATATATAATTTAATTATTCAATTAATCAAGTTCGTTCGAGACCGACTATTTACGCACCTATAAGTGAATGTTATAAATAATCCAATTTTATTTTAAAACTCAAGGGTAATTTCGTCATAAAAAATTAAGAAGGTTGCAATGTCCTTTCGTCCATCAAACCCCATGTGTACGTGACAACCAACTTGTAAACACAAATATGTTAAAATAAAAAAAAAAAGGAAATAAAAAGAAATATTAAATAAATAATGAAAAGGAGGGACCAACTAAGAGATGCTTAATATATGCTATTACAACAAAGTTTAAAAATAAATCAAATTAATATATATAATTTGGTCCATCTCTTTAGGGATTTGCCCTTAATCAAACCTACATATTAATTTCAATATTCTTATATATATTTAATCTATTTTTGTGAATTTTTATTTTTTATTTTTATTTTTGCAATTAATGCATGCATGCCCCATGAGGGCACAACCCCATGTGCTCATTTCTAAGGTTATATGTACATGGCCATAATAATTTTATGTATTTATTTATAAAAGGCCTTACCGACACATGGATGATTATTTGAACTTTATATTATATGTATATATGTATGTGTATATGTATTGGGACATATTGGAGATTTCGGACAATGACAAGATGGTGATTCATAGATTATGATGTTACTATTGATATATATATATATATATATATATATATATATATATATATATATATATATATATATATATATATAT
>CAOGCB010325365.1:0-11420 GCA_948266635.1 Cnidoscolus chayamansa
AAAATCTTGCACATTCCACTATAGGCAACCTTCAGCTAAGCTTGCAAACCATCAATTTTGGCAAGGTTTTCTACTGTCCTAGAATTCAAAACATCTTCATAACATCCTAAAGATAGTATACAGCAAGGAGAGCCAAAGAAAATAAGGTTTGGTATTAGTTTCAATTGAGTTTTAATGGTGGAACCAAGATAGGGTATTGTTTGAGCATAAGCTACATCACATGGTTCCTTTGGTTGATATTCTATATTTTAATTGAATTGGAATATGTTTAAATTGGTTTCAGAGGTATAACATATTAGGGTTTGTGAATATGTGGCTAAAAAATTAAATTTGATGAGAAAAAGTTTGATTAAAGTTGAACCAAAGTTTTATACAGCTGAATTTTGAAAGAAAAAATTATTGGTTTGTATCTTGAATTTTGGTTGAATTTAGTATGACTTAGAATGGGAATTTTAAATGGTTTATTATGTCAAAATAGACCTAAATATATCCTAAACATTCTATATAATTGAAAAGACATGATGGAGTGAATAAAATTTGTGTTTAGGTACTAAATTTAGGTGCTGTCCAAATGTGTATGCATGTGTGAGTATGTCTATATGGCTGTTTTGTTCAGGTAATTTTTTTTCACTATGCTGCCATTAAAAATGTGATATTTTAATACTATAAACGTGTAAAAGAATAGTGTTAAGTTAGAGTAATAATGGCTAAACAAAAACTGAACAAAACCTAGATTAATGTAATTGCAAAGTGTATGTGTAAAAAAGATGCACCTAGATGAGTGCAAAATTTTTATGTTATGTTTTCAATTTTATGTGTATGCACATATACTTAAATTATGGTGAATGTTACTGCCTTAGGTGAATAATTATGTTGTGCTAAGAAAAAAATTATTAGCATGATAAATGGTATTGAAATGTTGACATAATTAGGTAAAAATTTGACTTTGTACGAATTGTTGCATATGTGCTAAGCTAATGACATGTTGTTGCCTATTTTGATTATGATCATATGGTTGTTGTTATTAAATGTTTATATTTGAAACACTTACATAAATGACCTATAATAATATAGAATGACTGTAGCCAATATGATGATCATCCAAAAATTGTGCTAGCAAGCTTGGACACAAAAAGTGCAAATTGTGATAAATTTTACAACTACGTTTGGAATGACATAAAATTGTATCAAATTATGCATATTGCATATACGAATATATGAAATAGTCATTTAGTATAATTCGAACATAATGGAAATGCATGTTCCTCGGTGATGCATAATGACACATAAAAGATGATAAATGGAAATATTGGCCCTAATGTATTTTACACTGTATCAGAGTTAGCATAAGAGCATGACATGCCATAGTTCTTAGCAGTACTATCTTGTACAGTTGATTTCAGGCTACTATAGGTATCTCACCAGTTTAACTAATTTAGAGCCTTACCACACATAGACATAGAGCTTTTAGGCATCTTGTACTTATTACTCATAATACTTATACTTGGTTGCTTACATTCCTCATATCTAGTAGTTGAGGCTATCATAAGGTACATGATCTAAAAAAACCATCATAATAATGCATTTCATTATTGCAAACAGATGAAAACTAGACATACAAAGGTTTACATACAATTAAAATAAGGAGTGACATACAATTATAGTGACACATGTATTAGTGATTACAACATGCAAAATATGATTGCATGTTATATAATTATATGTTAAACTTTTACAGCATAATATGTAAATGTGATTGATATGCAATACATATAATGATATAGTATGTTGATTATTATGCTATATTAAATTATTTTTTATATACATACTGAGTATATAATTCAATGCATTTGTTGGTTTTCATGTGCAGTTAAAAGATAATAGAGTAGTAAGAGATTCACCCACTGATTTACGACACCAGTAGCAGCTAAAAAATAATTAGCTAGTCTAGCCAAAGCTTTGACATTAAATGTACTTTATTAATATTGACATAGACATAGAGTTGTAAATAGTTAAATAATGCGTTAGTTGGTTTTGTGAATTAAATTTATATAAATATATTTTATGTGCTGAAATGCTTGTGTGATAATATATTTACAAAATTTTGAAACAGATCTAGACGTACAAGTTTTAGGGCCCTTATATGGGGAAACTCTATCTATTTTAATTTAATAAAATTGATATGTTATAAAAGTAAAATATTCATAAAAAAATTATATATAGACTAAGTATGCACAACAAGGTAGACGATAGTAGTAGGCAATCCTGTAATGCACCTTGCTCGGATCTTTATAAGTCTGGATAAAAGTGCTACACAATCTCCTCTATGTAAATTTATGCAAGCTTATCAGCTGAATACTCAGGAATGAAGTGTGCTTATTTAGTCAATTTGTTTATAATGACCCATATCGAATCACATCTACTGGAGCTTATTAGTACTCATAACAAAGTCCATCGTGTTATGTTCCTATTTCCATTATAGAATTAATAGTGGGTTCAACATCCTTATTACTTTTTGATGCTCCAACTTCACTCTTCGACACACTTCACGTGATGCCGCAAATTGAGTTATTTATTTCTTTATGAAAGGCTATCAATATATCTTTTTTTTTCAGATCTTGATATATTTTAGTAGTTTTAGGATGAATACTATAACAAATATATGTGCTTCTCTCGTAATATTTTCCTTTAAATCTATGTCATTGACACACATAGGCTGTTATCAAAGGTAAATAAATTTTTTATTAAAAACAATAAAAATAGAATATGAAGTAGTTAATAATAAATTTAGGATATTATTTTATTTTTAAATGCTATAATAAAAAACATATACAAAATAAATTATTTATATATTAAAAATTATTGTTACTCCTTGCACGAGCAATTTTCTAATTACATCTTATTGATTACAAAGAAAAAGTGAAAAAAATAAACAGCATGGAGCCTAGCCTAGGGGCCAATGCGATTCCAAAAGCCAATGCAAAATCAAATTTCAAATAAGCGGGAGGATTCCTAAAAACTCCACATTTCTATTCTCTACTACTCTCTGTTCAACAGAAATGGCCGACGCCAAGAGAAGTAACCGCAAACCAGTCAGCTTAAACGATAGCCATTATCGTTTTCTCCAAGACTTCTCTGCTCCTCCAAAGAATCCATCTTCTTTCGGTCTCTCTCTCTCTCTCTCTCTCTCGTTTTCTCTTTCCATTTCTTTATTTTAGGGTTTTGATTGTATTGATCATTAATCGATTAACGTATGGTGCACAGAAGAGGAAGAAGAGAGTATGAATCTCGGAGGACGACGTCGTCTATGCAAAGCGTCGGCTATGGGGGCCCAGCGTGGTGTTGTTGATGATGATAGTGATCGGATTCATATGTTCTCTGGAATCACTGATTTTGATTCTTCATCTGGTAATGCTTTTTGCCTGTTTGGAATCAATAATTATACATGAGTTTAATCAAATGATTTTTCTTTTGTTAATTCTCATGTTTTCTTAACTCAGAAATTTTCATTTTAAAAGATATAATAATAATAATGTATGATTGTATAAGAATTCATTTGAAATTTTTTCTTATAAATGAAAATATTTCCAAATGACGTTTATACTTTTAGTTAATTTGCCCTTTTTAATATCTATTTGTATGTTTACCATTATTTTTTTTTTGTTGATTTTGTGTGGGAATCCTTGGATATCTTCAGAAGAAAAGCAAACAAAGGTTAAGATTGAAGGTAGACGCAGACTTTGCAAAGTCTCATCTCGAGACATAGAAAATGGTGGAACTGTAGCTCCTATGGTCAACCAACCTAGTTTCCCTGATATTACTGATTTTAGTGCTTCGTCTGGTAATACTTTTGGGAAGTTTACTTTCCATTACTTTTTGACCCTATTTAATCTCTATTTGTATGTTTACATAGAATTTTTGTTGTTTTTGTATCGGTTTCTTGGAATTCTAAAGAAGAAAAGCAGATGAAGGTTAAGATTGAAGGGAGACGTCGACTATGCAAAGTCTCTTCTCAGGACAAGGAAAATGCTGGGAGTGTAGCTCCTGTGCTCAGTGAACATACTTTCTCTGATATTACAGATTTTGATTCACCTCTCCCATCCAAAGCTACAGCTCATGTTTACAGAAATCAGCCTACCAATGAAATCAGAGATATTCTCGATGATTTGAGCTCTAGGCTTGACCTTTTGTCGATTGAGAAAAAAAGAGACGTTCACAAGGACAAAGTGGCTGATAACTGTTCAAAATTGGTTGGAGTTGGAGACAGAGAGAAGAATGTTGATGTGCCTGAATATGCAAGTGCTGACTCCTCATTTTCTGGTACATCTGATCCATCTGATTCTTCATCTGAAGTGAATAAGATTGTTGGTGGTTGCATTGAGACTGTTGTGGATGATTGTGATGAGGCTCATTTGTCGAGCAAGTCTGGAGGTGATTCTTTTGTTGAAAAGTTGCATGGGGCCAACAATTGTAATATAAGGCTAATGGAGAATGAATATGAAAGGGTGGAATGCAAATTGGTAGCTGGGGGAAACTCCAGCTTGTCTAATGTTGAAGAAGATGAAGAAAGTAATTTGAATAGTGAGTCTGAGGGTGATAACCATGCCACTAGGGAGTGGAAAACTAAGAAAAGTACTCAAAGACTGAAGAAAAATGAATCCAGAAGGGCTCAAGGGGGATTAAGGAATGCAGGTAGATCTTTTGTGCCCATTCATGGGGATAAAGAAGAGGATGAGGATGATTGCTTGGTTTTGAGTGGCAAAAAGGTGGTTAAAGAAGCTAGGAGGAATAATGGTAAGCACAAGGAGTCATCTGATCACCCTTGTGCAGATGATTTGTTGGATGATTATACAAATAATTCAGTTTTGGAGGATGAAAGCTCCTTTACTTTGGCTGGTCCAAGATCTACATATGAACTACCGAGTAAGGTTGCGAAAATGTTGTTTCCACATCAGCGTGATGGGTTAAAGTGGCTGTGGTCTTTGCACTATCTGGGTAAGGGTGGAATCTTAGGAGATGATATGGGTCTGGGGAAGACGATGCAGGTAAGAAAATGAAGCGAAGTTATGTAAATATTCTTGTAGTTATATATACAACTAATTGTTTTTGATTTGTATGCTTTTGCAGATTTGCGGCTTTCTAGCTGGATTGTTTCAATCAAGGTTAATTAAAAGGGCATTGGTTGTGGCCCCTAAAACACTACTTTCTCACTGGATTAAAGAGCTATGCACTGTTGGGCTTTCTGGGGAGACTAGAGAGTAAGGCTGTTTAACTTAAGCTCTTATTCTACAAGGTTGAAGAAAAGTTGTCTGTGATGTATACTGATTGTCACTGTGCAGATACTTTGGGACCTCTTCCAAAGCTCGGCAATATGAGCTGGCATATATACTTCAGGTTTCACTATTGCTTTCCTTGTTGATACTTCTGAATCCAATCAGAATACGTGAGATAACCATGCATTTCATAAAGTGCATAACCTACAAGTGAATCAGAAGAAACAAACAGATCAAGATTTACTACATTGAACTAGGGACTCAAAGGAGGTTCAGTTCTATAGAAAGTTAAAATGAAATGTGACAATCCGTCAACTGAGAATTCATAGTGCAAGTCCAGTTCAATATGCTTTTGAAACTGAACTGGTTTGTGTAGTTTCTTGGAAGCACTTTCCTATGATGTTTCTACATCCATGATCCATGTTCTGTGATCCTGGTTCTTAGAGATTTTTGAATATACTAGTTGTTTACCTTTATCTTAGTTGTTGATTACATGCATATATTCAGTTTCTTTGTTTCTGCATTCCTTGTCTGCTTGTAGCACAAAGGCATTCTCCTTACGACTTACGATATTGTGCGGAATAATGCAAAATCGTTAAGAGGAGATTACCATACTGATGAGAGTGAGGATGGTTGCACATGGGATTACATGATTCTTGATGAGGTAGATATTGTGATACCGTATTTAATTTTATGAAGCACCCTCTTTCACCTGGTCAAGTTATGGAGATATTGGTTGTAATGTAAGTCAAGGAAGTATTTATTTTCCTTTGAGGCCTCTGCTTTGAAAAAATTGTTAAATTTGTGTAACCATTTATGGTTATCTGGCATGTCATTTGTAATTTAATTTGGCTGTTCTCTCTTGTTTTTCTCTTATTTGTTCCTAGTTTCTTGACTTTTTTTTTTTAACAACAAAATATGCATGCAGTAAGCATCCAAATTTAATTGAGTTGGAACCTTAGCTCTCTGTTATGATTCTCTCATTGCCATGAAAAAAGCCTAGTGAAAACTGCCCTGTGCATAAGTTCTAATTAGTATCTTCTTTCCAATAACTAACACTATTGAACCAAGATTGAGCTTTACTTCAGAATCTTTAACTGAACGATTGAGTTCCATTCGAATTTATATGGTATTGTACTCATTTGTTTGTAAAAAAATTGGTGAACCAATTCAATTAAATAAATCAACAGTATCACAATTGCTTTTAGCCATATTTTATGCTTATTCCCAATGTTATTTTGTCCTCCTTTTACCAGTCCACAGACCAAAGTTATCAAGGCGAGAGGTGACATTAAGGCGATAGGGTCTCTTATGGTCTTGGGCAAGAGGCGAGGCGAGACCTTTTTGAAATGAGGCTCCGAAGCCAAATTTTTTTACAATTTTTTATATATATACACAATTACACACATACTTCCATATTATATGCAAAATTCCTTAATATCTTAATAAGAATTAAGGGATGATTGGATATAGTAGTATTTTTTTTCACATATAGTGCCTATTTTTCCACTCTAGCTGCTGCAGAATTGCAGCAGCAAAGCACACCACATCCACATGTGAAAAAGAAAGGAAAATTAGGAAAACAAAAGAGAATTTTCCGAAAAAGAGAAGAGAGAAAAAGGTAATCAAAAGAGAAGGAGCACACACCTGAAATTGAGATATTTGGAGAACTTTGGAGAGAGATTTGTTGTTTTGGTGAGAAATAATATTATTTGAGAGAAAAATGAAGTTTATCGTGTTTGGAGGTTGTTGAAAATGAAGGGGTGTTTTATTTGGGGGTTGAGGGAGATGAAAGGTTTTTTAGGTTTTATTTTAAAACTTATAGAAAAAAAAAGGAAAAACCCATGTTTTCAGTGAGGCGCCGCCTTAGGCGCCTAATGCAGGGGCACCTTGCAGCTCTGTGGCAAGGTGAGCCAGTGCCGCCTCGCCTCGCTTGGCACCTCGCTGGAGCGCCTCCGGTGCCTTTAGCAACATTGTCACAGGCCCACCAATTTCTGCTAATTGCAACCTACTTTTACAACCATCTAAACTACAACCAAGGTCCTGTTTATACCATTCACCAAGTCCATATTTAGTTGCAACTCAATCATAATTATTTGCTTAATGTTGAAAGAATGGGAGAATATTTATTTTTATGATACAATGAAGAAATTGGTTCAAACATATTATAGGAGAATATACTCTAAATTAGCGAGCTACTCAAATTCTATATTCTATCTTTTTCTGAATATACTCTAAATTAGTGATCTATTCAAATTTTACATTCTATCTTTTCCTAATATACATCAACTATCTATGTTTTATAAATTTTATTTTCTTATCTATTTGTTTCCTAATATGATAAAATACTTACATTGTGTAACACTTAATGCATGCACATGCTAGTAGATTACTTCTTTTGAGATGGAAGAGTGGAGTGGCATTGTGTATTATATTGGGTGGCGTTGGGGGTGGGTGGTAAGTTCATATGGTAGCTTATTGGACCTCAACTTTTGAACCAAATTTTATTTTAAATCGTTGATTGCCAGACTCTAGTTGTTGGGAGCCTTAAAATAAAATGATTTCGAAGTTTTATTGATATTGTTAATGAAGGAGAGAAACTTATGTTTTTTTGTATTTATTACTGGACGAGGAGTACACTATTTGTATACAAGGTTTTTTAATCCTAAATAGAAACATTTCCCTATGATTATGCTACCTATAATCACACTTATTTACATGATCACATATTGATATACATTTCTCACATTGTTCCCTACAATCACAGATTGATATTCCATAACAAATATATTTTTGGTTCCAAATGATGAAATTGCACTTGAATTTCCCACAAAGGTTTTCAAATTAAAAGTACCAAATACTTTATTTTATTAATAAATTATTTAATTTATTTCTATGCATTGTGTGTTTGTAGGGACATTTGATAAAAAATCCTAGCACACAGAGGGCAAAAAGTTTGCTTGAGATACCAAGTGCTCATCGTATTGTCATAAGTGGAACACCAATTCAAAACAATCTTAAGGTATCATGTTTAGGATCCATACTCAGGTAATATTATTTCATATCATACCATATGAAGCAAGTTCTAAATTTAAAATGTTTACTTGTCTCTTCAAATAGGAAATGTGGACTTTGTTCAACTTTTGTTGTCCCACTCTACTTGGTGACTATAAATGGTATTGTTTTCCTCCTCTAGTTGGCTTTGTTTATATATATATATATATATATATATTTATGGTATTGACAATTCCTCAGGTTTAAGGAACACTATGAGCATCCCATCCTTCGTGGCAATGATAAAAGTGCTTCTGCTAGGGAGAAGCATATTGGTTCAACTGTTGCAAAGGTGATGAGCTTTTATGTAGCGGCATGCTGATTGTAGATTATGGGTTGAAAATTTTTCTTTCCCTTCTCATTCTTCTCAATGAAATAATGATGTTAAAAGCAAATTATTTAGGAGATTTATATGCAAAGTATTTTTGTAAAGAATTAAAAGGTGAAAATGAGAAGGAACCCCTTTATAAATGGTATAGTCTTTTGCTTTATATCTCAAAATTTTTAATCCTATTTCTTTTAAAATTTTTTTGTTGTATCAATTCTAAAAAATAGTGGTACATTTGCAGCTGTTGGTATTTAGGATCTTGGGGTATAACCAAATCAAAATTTGCAATGATCATATGGATATTCACGTTTTCCAGCTGATTTTCTGCACAGTATTTTGATACAACAACAACAACAACAACAAACCTTAGTCCTAAACCAGTTGGCGTCGGCTGTATGGATCCTCTAACAAAATATGCTCACAAGCAATATCAACTATCACATGCCTTAGACTCTTTCCATTACGTGAACTGCACAGTATTTTGATAAATAATTAAATCCAAAAAGGTTAAGGAACCATATCAATGGATTATTTTGCTCTAAGCTTAATTGTTTTGGACCAGTATGTAATTTTTGCTGTTATATTGCAAAATATACCAGCAAAAAGGTAATGGTATATTGGAAAGTTTGAAAGAGGTTGTTGATATTGATGAGTTTTAGGGGGTGTCATAGCCAAATCAAAGTGATCATATGGATATTACATTTTTCTAGCTGGTATTGCAAGCATAATAAGTATATGTTTAGATATTCTTTACTTATTGTGATATGCACTAGCAGTAAAAAAAGTATGTTTGGGTTTGTGACTCACAAATTACTTCTTTAGTTTTTAATTGTTTTATACTGGTTTCTTAAAGGCATGCTTTGTCATGCTTGAAGCAAATATAAAGTAAAAATTTACAATGTTTAGGTTGAGCAACATGTACACCAATGCAAGCTTGGTTATTTTCATTCTACATAACTTTAATGTAATGCTCTTGTGTTGGTTCTTAATTAGAAGAGAAACCTTTTGTACTGCAGAAGAGGAATACATTGCGTTTCTATTTAATGCAATTAACTCCCTATTCTTAACTGCAAAATCAAATCTTACCAATGCAGGGAAACCTAAAGATTATGTCAGTAAATTAGTATCCAAAGTTTATCCTTGTTTCTTTATAACAAAAATTCCATTTCTTCAAATATCAAATTACATTTCATAAAGAAACTAAATACTTGTATAATCATATACTGTATTTTTGTCCTTTTCTTTCATTTCTTTTAACAACAAATATAATGATTTTTTGAGCTATATGTCGTGAGTCTTGACATTGCAACTACGAGTTGATTTTATGATGTTTAAATGGCTTATATTTTAGATGTTATTGTTGTAATGCAAAATTTATATATTTTACAATGAAGCTACGTTGAATCAAATCAAAATTTATGAAAATATAATTGATTATTGATGTAAAGTACTTTAGCAGTAATTGTTGATATTTTAATTTAATCTATTGAAATAATTGAAGCTACATGTTGAGTTGAATAAACTAGATTGAAAAAAGGTTGTTGAATATTTTTATCTAATGTATAAAAATATAAAATTTATGTAATGCAAATACATGCAACTTAATATTGTAAGATATATTAAAATTGTGTATAAAACAAACATGCTAATTGCTCACAGTATAAATAAAAAAATTCAGAAACAATGTATTTAAAAGTATTAGATTGTGAACTATACATCACAAAATGACTTGTTTCATTGTAAAACTATGAAATATTACAAATAAATAATATCCATAATATGAAATTAGGGTGATATTATTTCTCACATTATTTAAGTATGATGTTGTCCATTTAACAATGAACCTTGCAATTTAGCTTGTTTGGTTTTGTTTTGTCAATAGTGATTGGTTAAATTGCATGAGTATGGCAAAAATTATTCACAAGTGATTGTTACTTACTTTATAGGAGCTAAGAGAACGCATTCAACCTTATTTTTTACGTCGTTTGAAGACTGAAGTATTTAAGGAAGATGATTCTACAGCTGCTACTCTTTCCAAAAAGAACGAGATGATTGTGTGGCTAAGACTTACTCGTTGTCAGGTGTGGTTTGTTTGTTTGATATACATTTCAAGTCATCTTCCCATTTTATTTTCATGCAATTATGTTTAATTTATCATCTAGTGAGTTCAATTATTTGTGTGCAGCGACAATTGTATGAAGCCTTTCTGCAAAGTGAGCTAGTTTTATCAGCTTTTGATGGCTCACCATTGGCTGCATTGACGGTGCTTTATTATTTAGTTCACGCAATTTTCTTTTTGTCTTCCATGTACTAAATGGCTCACCATTGGCTGCATTGACGGTGCTTTATTATTTAGTTCACACAATTTTCTTTGTCTTCCATGCACTAAATTGTTGACCTTCTATCAACTTTCGAGCCTACCTAGTTTGCATCAATAAAGCATTCAATATCTGACTGTCCATGATTACTATAAAAGAGACCACATCTTGAAGCTTCTTTCAAGTAACATAGTATCTGTCCTAATATTTCCCAATGAGCAATAGTAGGAGAGGACATAAATGACTCATTACACTAACTGAATATACAATGTCTGGACGAGTCATTGTTAAGTAGTTCAACTTTCCCACTAATCTCCTATACATCTCAGGATCCTTGAATGCTTCATTGTCTATTGTGGTGAGTTGAAGATTTGGGGTCATCGGCGTACTACTAGTTTTAGCTCTCAATTTCCTTGTTTCTGCCAATAAATCAAGAAAATATTTTCT